>JAKWJA010000036.1:0-30864 GCA_027704765.1 Solanum habrochaites
CACTAAAATCCGTCAAATGAGGCGTATGCTTCGCTCGGGGGCTCGTTTGACCTTCCAAATAGGTCGGACAAGCCGTTCTGGCCACCAGTATCATCAACAAGTCTTGACAAGGACGTCCTACAAAAAACATTTGGCATTTTTTGACGTCGGAATCCGAGTCACCCAAAAAGGCAAGTGGGCCAACAAAGCACGAAAAAACTCGGTCGAAATGCAGGCGTATGCCTCGCTTTGGGGGTCTCGTTTGACCTGCTCTAATTGCGTCCGTTACATCAAGCCGCCGTTCAGACCAACCGTATGCATAGACCAAGGTCTTGAGGAGCTTCACTGAAAAAAATTAGCATTTTTGAGTGAATTCTGACACAAAATGTCCCATATCACAACTAAAATGGCGTGCAATAGCACCGAAAATATCTTAGAGTATGTCGCTTCGGGGTCGTTTGAGGCTTCCAAAGGTCGGACAAGCCCGTGATGGCCTACCGTATGCTCATAAACAAGTCCTTGACTTTAGACGCCCGGAGAAAAATTTCGGAGCATTTTCTGACGCGGAATCCCGATCACCCAAAAATGAGGAGTGTGCAATAGCACACCAGAAAATTGTCTGAAATGAGTGCGTATGTCACGCTTCAAGGGGCTCGTTGACTTCAAATGGTTCGTCGTGAGCAAGTACATGCATAAGCACAAGTCATTCTCGAACGTTTTTGGCATTGGGTCCAAAGTTACACACTCCACTTATTGCGATTTTTTTGACGTACGGAACCCCGAGCACCCAAAAAATGAGTGTGCAATAGACAACCGAAAATCATCAAATTGGGCGTGTAATGCTCGCTTGTGGAGCTTGCGTTTGACCTTCCCAAATGGGTCGGTACAAGCCTGATGGCCAAACGTAGCATAGCACAAGGTTCTTGACTGGACGTCCACGAAAAAAGGTTAGCATTTTTGATGTCGGAACCCGAATCTACCCAAAAATGGTGTGCAATAGCACAGTAAATCATAGTCTAAATGAGCGGATCTCGCTTCGGGTGCTCGTTTGACCTTCCAATGGATCGTACAAGTCCGTGATGGCAACTCGTAGCATAACAAGATGTCTTGACGAAGTCCCGAAAAAATTTTGCATTTTTGACGTTCGAAAATCCGATCACCCAAAAAAAGGTGTGAATAGCACACGAAATTGTCGAACATGAGGCGTATGCTCGCTCAAAGAAGCTCTTTGACCTTCCAAATTGGTCGGACAAGCCGGGATGGCCAACCATATGCATGACAGGTCTTACGGACTTCCACTAAAAAATTTGGCATTTTTGACTCGGAATTTCCCCGATCACTCCAAAAAATGGTGTGCAATAGCACCCGAAAATCATCGAAATAAGCGTAATGCCTCGCTTCGCTGGGGTCTCGTTTGACCTTCCAAATGGTCGGACAATCCGTGATGTCCAACCCGTATGCACACAAGGTCTTGTCATTGACGGACGTCCACAGAAAATTTGGCCTTTTTAACGTCGGGAATCCCGATCTCATACCGTCTCCCAAAAAATGGTGTGCAATAGCACTACGAAATCGTCGAAATGAGGCGTATTCTCGCTTCGGGGCTCGTTTGACCTTCCCAAATGGGTCGTACAAGCCGGATGCCAACGTATGCAAGACAATGGTGTTTTGACGGACGTCCACGAAAAACTTGGCAATTTTTGACGTCGGAATCCTGATCACCCAAAAAATGGTGTGTAATAGCACACAAAAATCATCGAAATGAGGCGTATGCTCGCTTCGGGGCTCGTATGACCTACCAAATAGGTCAGACAATCCAAATTAAATACTAAAATAAAATAAGTATTTAACAGGAACAAGAAAACTTACAAAATTGAAAACTTCTTTATTTAAGCACAAGAACAAGCATGATTACAGAGAGAGAGTCTTTCTTGAAATTTCTTAGTGATAAAAAATTTTCTGCCCCCTCTAAAATTTACAACAAGTCTTTTTATAGACTTCTAAAACTAAAGATCTCTTGAGATAAGAACGAATCTTAAGAGATAAGAGCGAATCTTCTGCTTTTCCTTTTGTGATAATGGTCTGAGCCATTACTTTTGATAGTGGTGGGTCCAGATACCTTTCTTTCCGAATAAGTTAAAGAATTTGAAAGTATCTTCACGTGATAACCAACTTTTGATATAATGGCGGGTCCTTCTGGGGTCCAAGTGTTAACCAGTAAAGATTCCGTTTCTTTGAAACTCCTTTACTTTCTTCAGAGATAATTCCCATTTTTAATGTCTATCTCGAAGACTAATTATTCCGCTTTTTAAAAAGCTCAATTAGGGTTAATCAAATGGATTTAAGTAGGATTGTGCTAAAGCCTTTGGAATTAGCATATCACCATTATCGTCGCTTTGTGACGAAGCTTGTTCAAGAAGTTGTTCAATAGCTTCTTGATCTGGGTTATTCTTTTTCATTGGTCCGTAAATAGGACAATGCCTTCTAAGTCTTTCTTAGTTCACTCTTGGATGGTGAACCCTTGATTGTGGGCTTCTTAAAGATGAAGGAGATTTCTCTAACTCTTGGAGGACCCTCCTTTAATTCTGGTCTTTTGGAGAGATAATTTTTCTGTCAAATCAGAAACGCAAAATGTCCAACTTACAATATACGATAGACGTCTCTTAAAGGAAAATAAAATTACCATAAAAACATTTATATCTCGGAAGAGTAAGAGATGTTTCTTCAAGTGAAATTGTTGAGCTAGCCATCTCTCAACTTTTGGGCATACTTGTTCATTTCCCCCGAAGTAACTCACCATTCGTAGAAGCCACCTGGGGAATAACAGACGTAGAAGCTTCTAAACAGTATTTAACAAACAAAATGAGGTTTATTTGGTCGACAAATAAAAAAGTTCATCCACGCATCTTGTAGTCGAACCAATGAATGTCTGAGGATTAAATCTTTTAGAAGATGTATAGGAGTAAGGAGATGTCCGTAACCAATTGGAGGGAGACAAAATATTCTTAATTGATTAACCTTAGAATAGGAATGCATCCTGATCTGATTGATCTGCAAGTTCATGCTCGATTTCGGATCGAACCTGTATCAATAGGAATAAACTCAAAAAATTTTTTGGTTTTGTTTTTTTTTTTTAAAGATGATCAGTATCTACATAATTCCTATTATGATAACAGGTTTAAGTAGATCTTTACTTCAAGGCTTGCAATTCCTTATCTAAAGCAAGGATTGGTATTTGTAAAACCAAAGGATATATTTCAAAGGTCTCCTTTTTGTTGGAAGAGGCCGTTTCTTTATCCTTTCTGATCATCGGAGATACAGCTTCTGCCAAGTTTTCTGGTTCCTCATTGCATAGCCTGTCACTTGTTAATTTTGAGAATCTTGAGTTTTCCCGAAAGGGAGACATGGAGGATTCTGATCCTTTGAAAAGGTTTCTTCATACACGAGTTTGAAGAACTGCTTTGTGGGTAACGGGCTGGATTAAGCGGCGGGCGGGGAAATGTGCCAATGCTGAGAGTCACTTGTTTGACCCAAGATTGGGCCTAATTGGATTAAGGATTGCTCCAGGATTTAATATTGTAGGCCTGACCTGATATGGTTCATGCCGGACTTAAAGGATTATTTACTCCGGGAGATGATAATGGTTGCCAGTAGGCCTGTTTAGGCAGCCTGTGTTTTCCTAGATTCATATTTTCCCTGCCAAGAATTCACGAGTTGAATGTCTGGGAAGAGAGTTATCTTCTCCATTTAAGATATTCTATTTTAAAATCAAAGCTAGATAAAAAGTTGCCATCTAGCAAAAATCTGTTAGAGACAAGGTTTTTAACAATCTTTTCTAGAATGTTTAGCAGATTTGCAGTCTTACTTGAGTAAGAATTCTTTGTTAACAAGTCATCGTGGAACTTAGTAAATACCAAAAAAGTCTAGCAAGGACTTCTTCTTTAACGGTGCTATAGTGACCATTGAGCGAGTTCCAGATGCACGAAGTAAAACCTAAAACAAAGTGTTCAGGTTATTTTGGGCCTTGTTGCTAAGAATGCTCCATAAACCTAAATATGAGCATAGTTTCCAAACAATCATAAAAACAATCAGGGTGGGGATCCCTAAGCATGGGAGACATTAACACAAGTCTTTTGATATGAACAACCGCAATTAGTTGAAGCTATTCCAAGGAGGGAGAGGTCTTGACACCGTCGTACAAAGGGTTTGCCAGATATGCCTTAATTTTAGGAATAAAGTCAGATACATAATTAAAGGCTTCCTACAAGGCGCTGCAAACTGAGTTTGCAATGATAAAATCAGGAAAATTTATCTGCAAAACTCAATGGCCTCTGCAATGGGTAAATAGGGTTCCTTGAAAATAAATCATTGACCAAAAAATCTAATCTTGTTTGAAACAACAAAAATCGGTTTAAGCACTAAAGAACCAGGCCATTGCTTCTTAACAATATTGAAGAATGTTTAGCTGTTTGAATGAGAATCTATGTCCTCAAGAGAAATAAAACATCATCAATATAAACCAATGAAAAACTGGCTAATGCCAATTAAAAATAGAATCCATTAACATTTTGGAATTCAAGAAGGGCAGCCTTGAGTCCAAAGGCATAACATTCCATTCATTTGTCCAAAAGGGACATTGAAGCAGTTTTATATTATCCTTCAGAAAATTGGATTACCCAAAAACCTGGTTCATATCAAACTTGCTTGTAAAATTAAGCTTTAAAGTGTCTTTTACAAAAGACCTTTATAGGACATCGGATTTACATGATCCAGTTCAAAGACTTTGTTCAAGGTTTATAGTTGATAATACCTTGGGGCTCCTTCTCGCCTTTCAGCAGCATTGTTGAAATAGTAGTAGAAAAGAACAAAAAAACCAAGAAAAATCCAAGGAGATTTAGAAGCGACTAATCTTGTTATTGAAAAGAGAGTGATTTTGTTTTACAAGATTTCCATAAGTTCTGATTCTTTGAATCGGCCTAGCTCGTAGAATGGCTGTTCATTGAATCCGTCATGTATGGAAGATCAACAGTGTGGGATTTCTTGCCCCAAAGGAGTTAGGAAAACAGAGCAAATTCGTTCCAAAAAATTCCTTTTTAGGTTTTGAAATCTTAGAGATATTCCCGGGGTTTTTTTTAAAATTGCTCCAATTTTTGATATTTTAATATCGCTTTTAAGAAACACAAACTTGCTGAGATTAAATTATTTATTTAAAAAGCAGGTTTCTTATGAACAAAATTTCTTGAACCTGGGAAAGTGTTTAATAAAGGGGAAGAAATGTCTTTCCAAAATATTAGTTGATGAGCATAAAATCAGAAACATAAGGTGTTATTTGAGTAAATGAAGGTATTCCCAAAATAAATCTTCACTGATATTTTTGTAAGAACAAAATAATAGGTCAGCAAATTACCATCATTACAAATATGGCGTTAGGCAGTTTATAATCAATAATTAATACGCTACCTGTGGCGATGTTTGTATAACATAGTAGTACCGTCTGCAGTACTTGGTAGGGATTTCAAGCCTTCAACTATGCAGTTCTATCTGCACCATGTCTAATAAGGCAATCTTGGTGGAGAACCAAAGTGTTGTTGACAAACGAGTTTTATCATAATTGAGAAATCTTGAGGTCTGACTTGGTGATTCATTGTGACTCCTGCGAGTCATCTTCGTCACTATCGCGGATGGAGAGTTCTCCTAATTCTTTAGGTGAAGAGGTTTTAAGGATATCATTGGCTAGATCATTAATCTCAAGACAATGAAGTCTAGATTTAATATCTCTGATTTCTTTTTTCAGGGTATTAACTTCTCCTCT
Organism: Solanum habrochaites; assembly: GCA_027704765.1. NCBI lineage: Eukaryota > Viridiplantae > Streptophyta > Magnoliopsida > Solanales > Solanaceae > Solanum > Solanum habrochaites. The sequence continues at coordinate 5,792 of JAKWJA010000036.1, forward strand.
GAGCTCATCAATTGAAGGCTCATCCTTTTTGTGATCAAATCTGCTCATGATTTGTTTCATACTAAAAGGCTCGACATGAGGCCTTTCTTCATGCTGGTGCTTAGTAACCAACTTTTGTAATTCAAGAAGGTACTTTCTCCTAGCATCTTCATCTTGAATATGTTCGATTGTCTCGAACAATGTTTCAGCTGTTCTTTCAGAAAGAACCTTAACATCTTTAGCTCCACATAAGCAAAATGGTCCATGACAATCACAAGTTGTCTCATTATCTAAGTCTTGGGCGATATTAAGGAATTCTTCGTCACTTTCGTTGGAAGATTCTTGAGAATGAACGGATTCAGAATCAGACTCTGGTATTTTCTCAAGGATTAGAGAGAGCTTACTCTTTAGTTCTTCATATCGACATGGAGAAAGACTATCTTTTTCTTCTTCTTGTTTCTTGGACATTGATTGACCTATGTCTCTCTTTCCACTGTCAGCATGTGTCTCCTGAGAAGATCTTTAGACGCTTCTTTTTCTTAGGCTTAGAATCCTAGCATTTGGATGACTTAATTGCTGACTCTTTTAATTCTTGCGGTGTTTTTATCGCCTTTTTGATGAAGGTGGTTTTAAGGCAGGAAAACCAAAGTCCTGACAAAAACTTCCTAATCAGCTGATGTCATTTTTTTCATTTCTTAAGTTGTTCTCTACTGAGATCGTGCATAATTCATAAGCTACTATGGTTACGACACTAATTAAATCACCATAAGACAGGAGGCTGTTGAAGGATTTTCATGCGCATTGTCTTTGATTTTGGATATTACCTTTCAGCGAAGTGTGGGTAATCACTGATGAATGGGGGGGGGGGGGGGTTTTTGGGGGGGGGGGGGGGGGGGGGGGGGGGGGGGGGGGGGGGGGTTTGGGGGGGGGGGTTTTGGGGGGGGGGGGGGGGGGGGGGGCCCCCCCCCCCCCGGGTGGGGGGGGGGGATCTCTCTTCAATAATCATTGTTACAATTTGTCGATTCTAACCTTGTTAATGCAAATGTCTTTATACCATTTCTCAATCTGTAAGTCTTTTACAGTGTAGGTTATTAAGAAATCTCAAGACTCTATCTTGAAAAGAGCTGGGTTCTCCAAACAAATATGTTGGCGATGCTGTAAACTGAGGGTGGCGGCAAAGGCATCTTCTACAGGACATTCATAGACGTTGAAGTTTCTTCTTCTTCTTTAACAACTGTGTGAGGATTGTTGCGTAAAAAATGGTGTTGTTACTTGCTCAGTCAGATAATGTCCCCACCAATTTTTTACACGTTCCTGTGAATCAAGGATACAACCCTATGAGAGGCTTGTCCTATCAGAAGCACTCTTAATTTATAAGTGTTAAGAAATTCCTAGTTATTGTAGTTGTTATAAATTTTGGCCTTCTGCCATTCCATCAATGGTTCCACTCGGTTATACCGTTTTTCCGTCGGCAGGGCATAAGGGGAAGATGTTTTCTTCAAACTGAAATAAGAAAGGAAGCGTATAGGGATAGAGTTTCTCTTATTAGGAAATCTATATCTGGAATGATGCACCAAGGGATTTCCTTTGGTAACATTGAGTTTAGAGAGTTGTTCACTGATTCTCTCTATGAGGCAGAGCTGTCGTCCTTTTTACTAGGTATGGGAAATTTCTTTGAAAACTCAGGGACCTTAAAGATGGGGATAGTTTCTCCTTTCTCAAAGCAGTTTGGAAGAGAACTAGGTTTGTTACCTATTTGGTTGGACTAGGTTGTGTTACCTATTTGGTTGGAGAAAACCTATTTGTTTGGTGCGTAGCCTCGCATTGGTCTGGAGACCACACATGAGAATCTGATTGGTATAATTGTTTTGCTCGAGAGAGGCTGGGGGGGGGGGGGGGGGGGAACGTTCCAATTAATAATTTGGGTACGTGTAGGTAGTACTATGTGTGTTGATGGATAGTGTGGGCTTCCATAAGCGATGGGCGGGGAAAGCCCGGTAGGTGTGTGTACTTTAAGGGCCTTTGATAGGCAATAGTATTACCATCATTAGCTTGTAATACACCCGAAAAAAAAACTTATATAATATTAAAAACACAGCTATCAGAAAAAAAATGCATCTGGTGTCAACCGCTTACTCATTCATATTCCTGGTTTTGACGTTGAGCGTCAAAGTAGTCCTGTCGATTAGGGATCTTAGTATCAAGCTGAAAATAAAAAATACAGGATAAAACAATTGAAGTAGGAGGAGCCGGAACCATGGTGTGCAAGGTTACATTGTCAGTATTCCTACACAAAAAATAAAGAAGAAGAATCATCAAAGTTTAGGGGGGCGTAATCTACAGTCACGTAGAGAATCGAGCAAATAGGAATATTTAACACACTAATTTCGGATAGAAAGGCTTAATAGCACAACCTTGAACACAGACCAGGATATGAAGAAATTTAAAATTCGGGGTGTGTTCTATAACGATCAATATCATGCATGAATTAATAAGTAAAAAGTAAAAATGGATGCCAAACAAGGAAGGAAGAAAAAAAAAAAAGAGACTTTGTGTTAATAGCAGTAAGGTGGGGGTGTTCACAATTTTTAATTAGGTTTGTTAAAAAACGTTTGAACAAAGAGAATTACCTAGTGGGGCTGAGTAAATCTTTTTCAAAAGGATGTCTCGAGGGATGTCCCCAATTTTGTAAAGTCATTTCTATTTTTGGGGTATAGAACTTTACGGGGAGAATTAAATAGGGTACATATTTAGAATTCAGAGAGAAGTATGCTGTCTGACGTAGAGATGGTACATGGATTATAATTCTAGGGAATTAGTAATGAAGAGAATACTAGAATCTGTTAGATAATATCTTAAAACAATATTGTGTATCATAACAATAACAAGTCAAATGGGGGGTAGGTCTTGGATTAAAGATGTTTACTGTAAAATCTTTACTGAGGCAGTGTTTGGGTGTGTAAGTGGGGGGGAAACGCCTTGGATCTGGCGCCCAACGTAGGTCTTACTACGATCCCTTTCCTGGATACCTCTATCAGTCACATTATTGTGACAAACCTCACTCACATGCATTTACACCGCAAAATAGACTTGTGTGTATGTATGATAAGAGATTATACCACATAATAAAAGTATTCGTAATCATATACTTGTATTCTAAAAATTAGCTCAAGTATGTAAACTTTCTAGACATTAAGGATTTATCTACGGCTGCCATACCACAAAACCTGGCTCTGATACCATTAAGGAGCGGGAGATTAAATACTAAAATAAATAAGTATTTTAACAGGACCAAGAAACTTACAAAATTGAAACACTTCTTTATTTAAGCACAAGAACATGCATGATTTTACAGAGACAGAGACAGTCTTCTTGTACACATGTCAAATAAAAAAATAAGTGATAAAAATTTTCTGCACCCCTCTAAATTTTAGGGACAACAAGTCTGTTTAATAGCTTCTCAAACTAAAAGATACTCTTAGAGATAAAACGAATCTTAAATATAAGAGCGGGGGGGGGGGGGGGAGATCTTCTGCTTTTTCTTTCCTTTTGGTGTAATGGGTCTGGAGCCCATTACTTTTGATAGTGGTGGGTTCCAAATCCCTTTCTTTCCATCTTTTCTTCCGAATAAGTTAAGAATTTGAAGTATCTTTCACGTGATAACAACTTTTGTATATAATGGCCGGTTCCTTCGTGGGGTCCAAAGGTGTTACCCAGATAAATTTCGCTAGATAATTCATTTGGAAACTCCTTTACTTTCTTCGAGATCAAAATAAATACCCGCGGAAGATTTTAATGTCATATCGCGTCGGAGACTAATTATTGCCGCTTGTGTGTTGAAAAAACTCATCATTAGGGTTAATGCAAAATGGATTTAAGTGGAATAGGATTGTGGCTAAAGAAGCCTTTGGAATTAGGCATATCACCATTATCGTCGGGGGGCTTTTGTGACGAAAACTCATTAAAGTTCAAGAAGTAGTATTCCTAGCTCTTCTGAAAAAATCTGGGTTTCAATCTTTTTCAGTGTCTAAATTGTCAGACAATGCCTTCCAAGTTTTTCTTAGTTCCTCTTGGATTGTGAACCCTTGATTTGTGGCTTCTTTAAAAGATGAAGGAGATTCTCTAACTCTTGGAGTGACCCTCCTTTTAAGTTCTGGTCTCTTGGGAGTACTTTATCCTGTCAAATTCAGAAACGCGCGAGGAATGTCCAGGGGGTCTGGTACCATATAGGGATAGACGTCTCTAAAAAATCAACTACTTACATTAACTTATATGCTCTGGAAGAGTAGAGATGTTGTGGTCTTCAACTTGTAAATTTTAGATATGACCATCTCTAAACTTTTTTAGGCATAACTTGTTCATTTCCCCCGAAGTAAACTCCACCATTTTAAACGTAGAACCACACCTATGTGGTATAACAGAAAAACAGTTGCAGAGACTTCTGTAAACAGTAAGGGGTGTGGGGGTACCAAACCAGAAATGAGTATTTAAAAGTGGTCTGACAAAGAAAAGTTAATCATCACACGGCAATCACTTGCGTTGTGTACGACCAATGGAATTCTTGATGATTAAATCTTTTCAGAAAGAGGGTGGTGTATAGGAGTAAAAGGAGATGATCCGTCACCAATTGAGGGAGCGCAAAATAGTTCTTTTTAATTTGTAGTGTGCTTAGAATAGGCAATGCTATCCTGATCTGTACTTGATCTGCAAGTGAATGGTACTCATTTCGATCGAACCTGTATCAAATAGAATAACTCAAAATAATCTTTTGGTTTTAAAGTCATTATCAGTGAATCAAAGTAACATAATTCCTATATGATAAAACAAAACAGGTTTAAGTAGATCTTTTACATTCAAGTTTTGCAATTCCTTATCTAGAAGCCAGGGTATTGGTATTGTGGGGAGAGCAAAGGATATATTTCAAGGTCTAATAAAACCTTATCTTTGGAAGAGCCTTTTACTTTTATAATATCCTTCCCGGTCATCGGAGATACAGCTGTCTGCAAAGTTTTCTGGTTCACACAAGGTGGTGCGGGTTCCATTGCATAGCTGTCCCTAGTGTTAATTTTGAAGAAAATCTGAGTTTCCCTTCCCGAAGGAGACATGGAGATTCTGGATCCTTTGAATGGTTTCTTCACTACCAGCTGTTTTGAAGAACTGCTTTGGTGGTAACGCTGCTGTAAAAATTAAGCGGTCGGGAAATGTGCCAAGTGGCTGATACTTGTTTTAGTTCCCAAGCTTTTGGCCTAATTGGATAAGGAGTTGCGTGGCCAGGATTAATCGTGTGTCGCACATACACCATAGATATGGTTCTGGCCTAACTGTAAACGGATTTTCAACCCGGACTGATAATGGTGCAGTAGGCTCCCACTGTTTGTGGGGTGGGGCGCTATGGCCTGTGTTTTTCCTCGATTCAGTTTTTTCCCTGCAAGAATTCACGAGTTAGGAAAGTCCTGGGGAAGAGAGTTTCTTCTCCTTTAAGATATTCAATTTTAAAATCAAAGCTTAGATACATAAGCCTTGCCATCTAGCAAAAATCTGTTTTTAGAGGACAAGGTGTTTTATCTATCTTTTCATAGAATTTCTTTAGCAGATTTGCAGTCTACTCTGAGTAAGGTCGATTCTTTGTTACAAGGTCAATCTTGGAACTTAGTAATACAACAAAACAAAAAATAATAGCAAGGAACTATCTTTCTTAGACGGTGCAACTATAAAAAATAAATAATCATTTGAGTCCTGGGGTCGTGGGTTCGCAGATGCCAGAGAGTAACCTAAAAAGTTGTGAAATAATCGGCGGGGAGGTTCTTTTTGAGGCTCTTCTTTGCTTAAGAATGCCTCCATAACCTAAATCTGATGCATCGGTTTCAACAATCATAAAACAATCAGGGTTGGGGATCCCTAAGCATGGGAGACATTTAACAAGTCTTTTGATATGAACAACAGCATTAGTTTGAAGCTCATTCCAAGGAGGTGGAGAGGTCTTCAACCTGTCGTACAAAGGTTTGCAGATCTGCCTAATTTTAGGAATGAAGTCAGCTACATAATTAAGGCTTCCTAAAAAGCGCTGCAACTGAGTTTTGTCAATGATAACATCAGGAAATTTATCTGCAAACTCAATGGCTCTGCAAATGGGTAAATAGGTTCCTTGAAATAAATCATGACCTAAAAATCTAATCTTTGTTTGAAACAACAAAATCGTTTTAGCACTAACGACCAGGCCATTGCTCTTAACAATATTGAAGAATGAATTTAGATGTTTGAAATGAGAATCTATGTCCTCAGAGAAAATTAAAACATCATCAATATAAACAATTGAAAACTGGCTAATGCAATTAAAAATAGAATTCATTATATTTTGGAATTCAGAAGGGGCATTCTTGAGTCCAAAAGGCATAACATTCCATTCATATTGTCCAAAAGGGACATTGAAAGCAGTTTTATATTTATCCTTTTCAGAAATTTGGATTTACCAAAAACCTGATTTCATATCAAACTTGCTGTAAACATTAGCTTTGAAAGTTCTTTTCAAAAGATCCCTTTTATTAGGAATCGGATACCTGATCCATTTCAAGACTTTGTTCAAAGGTTTATAGTTGATAACTAACCTTGGGGCTCCTCTCTCCTTTTCAGCAGCATTGTTGACATAGAAAGCAGAACAACTCCAAGGAGATTTAGAAAGGCGAATAATCTTGTTATTTAAAAGAGAGTTGATTTCTGTTTTACAGATTTCCATAAGTTCTTGATTCATTTGAATCGGCCTAGCTTTCGTAGAAATGGCCTGTTCATTGAATCCTTCAATGTATGGAAGATCAACAGTGTGGGATTTTCTGCCCCAAAAGGAGTTAGGAAAATCAGAGCAAATTTCTTTTCCAAAATCCTTTTTAGGTTTGAAATCTTAGAGATCATTCCCGGGGTTTTTAAAATTTGCTCAATTTTTTGATATTTAATATCGCTTTTAAGAAAACAAACTTGCTGAGATAAATTATTTAATTTAAAAGCAGTTTTCTTATGAACAAAATTTCTTTCATCCTGTGAAAGTGTTTTAATAAAGGGGAAGGAAATGTCTTTTCCCAAAATATTAGTTTTGATAGCATCAAAATCAGAAACATAAGGTTTTATTTGAGTAATGAAAGGTATTCCCAAAATAATATCTTCACTGATATTTTTTGTAATAACAAAATCATTAGTCAAGCAAATACCATCATTACAAATATGAGCGTTATGCAGTTTATAATCAATAATAATACGCTCACCTGTGGCGCTGTATAACCTAGTAGTACCTTTCTGCAGATACTTGGTAGGGATCAAGCCTTCAACTATGCAGTTTCTATCTGCACCACTGTCTAATAAGGCAATCTTGTTGAGAACCAAATTGTTGTTTGACAACGAGTTTTAAATCTATATGAGAACCTCTGAGGTCCTGACTTTGTGTATCGTGACTCCCTCCTGCCGAGTCATCTTCGTCACTATCTTGCTTGATTGGAAAAAACAAGATTTCTGCCTAATATCTTTAGGACTACAAGAGGTTTTAAAGAATAGCATAGGGTGGCTAGATCATTAACTCAAGGACAATGAAGTCTAGATTTTAAGTATCTGGCGTGATTTATTTATTCAGGGATATGTTGGGGGGAACGAAAAGTTCTTCCTCTGAGCTCATCAATTGAAGGCTCATCCGTTTTTGGTGATCAAATCTGTCAATATTTGTTTGGTCAATAGCTAAAGGCCGACAATGAGGCCTTTCTTCATGTGGTGCTTAGTACACAAACTTTGGTAACTCAAGGGGACGGGAACTTTCTACCTAGCATCTTCATCTTGAATATGTTCGATTGGCTCGAACAAATGTTTCACTCACTGTTCTTTCAGAAAGACCTTACCATCTTGGGGGTAGCTCCCCATAAGCACAAAAACAAATGGTCCATGAACAATCGTGCGCGTTGTCTCATTATCTAAGCTTGGGCGATATTCAAGAAGTCTTCGTCACTTTCGTTTAACTGAAGATTCTTGAGAATAACGGAGTGGGGTCATAATAGAGCTCTGATTCTTCTTCTTTTGCTTCAGGATAGAGAAGAGCTGATCTTTAGTTTCTTTCATCGACCTGAGAAAATACTATCTTTTTCTTTTTCTTCTGTTTCTTGACCTTGATTTGAACTCTAGTCCTCTCTTTCCACAGTCCGGTGGAAGCAGGTGTTCCCTCCTGAAGAAGATTCTTTAGACGTCTTCTAATGTTTCTTAGGCTTAATATCCTTAGATTTTGCTGGATGACTAATTGCTGACCTTCGATAGATTAGATATTCTTGGACGTTGTTTTTTATCATCAGCCGGTTTCTTGCTGAAGGTGGTTTTAAAGGCAGGAAAACCAAAGTCCTGACAAAACTTCCAATTCACAGCTGATGTCATGCTTTTTTGTCATTCTAACACAAAAGAATTTAAAATCTATAACTTCTCTGTAACTTAAATCCTGGCATAATTCCATAGCTACTAATGGTATTACGACACTAATTAAATCCCATAAACAGGAGTCTGTAAGGGTTTTCCCTTCCGCATCTGTCTTTGATTTTTGGATCTTCACCTTTTCACACAAGCGAAGTGTGGGGGTAAGTCCAGGACTGATGAATCTCTCTTTCCAATATCATTGTTAAACCAAATCTTGTCTGATAAACATAACGTGTTAGGAACGATGTCTTTATCACCATTTCCATCTGTAAGCTTTTACAGTGGTAGTTTTAAAAACTCAAGACTCTATCTTGAAAGAGTCTGGGTTTCTCCCAACAAAATGCTTGGCGATGCTGTAACTATGGAATCATCACACTCACCAACCAACTGCATCTTCTACCCAGAACAAATTCCATAGACGTTAAGTGGGTCCTTCTTCTTCTTTAACACTGTTTTGAGGATTGTGGCGTTAAAAATGGTGTTTTTATCTTGCTATATAGCACCAGTCAGATAGATTGTCCCACCATTTTTTAACGTTCTGTGACTCCAGCTACAAGATTTCTATAGCCCCTCTTCGCTCCTTCCTCTTCCTAAACAGAAGCACCTCTTAATTTATAAGCTGTTACAGAAATTCCTATTTCTTGTAGCTTGTTATAAATTTGGCCTTCTGCCATTCCATCAATGTTCCACTCGGTTATACCGTTTCCGTCGGCATGGGCATAAGGGTGAAGATGATTTTCTTCAAACTGAACATCAGGAAAGGAAGGTCTAGGATAGTAGTTTCTCTTATTAGGAAATCTATTATCTGAATGGATTGCACCAAGGTTATTTCCTTTGGTAACATTGGTCTGTTTAAGAGGAGGTGTCACGGAACTAATCAAAATTCTCTCGGTAGGAGGCTAAAAGACCATTTGTAGTCCGTTTAAAAGATTTACTAAGGTCTGGGAAATTTTCTTTGGAAAACTCAGGGACCTTAAAGATGGGGATAGTTTCTCCTTTCTCAAGAGTTTTGGAAGAACTAGGTTTGTTACCTATTTGGTTGGAGACCTTTTGTTTGGAAGAGTCCTCGATTTGTCTGGAGACGACATGGAGAATCTGATTGGTATAATTGTTTTGCTCGATAATCTGATTAACATTATCAGCAGTAACCAAAGAGGTGTTCTTATCAATGGTTTTCTTGAAGGGGGAAGCAATAATGATGTCCTTTCTGTAAGGAATCTTTATTCCTTCAAGGGGAGGAGTGATGCTTTCAACAACTTCATTTCTAGTATGCCATTTGTTTACTAGAACTTGGAGAGATGACTTTGTGTCATCAATTTGTCCTGAAAATTCAAACCATTGGAAGACTTTCAACTTTTCTGATTTAATCTTCATATCCAAATACATTTGGTCTCTAAAAGGCTGTTTCTTTTGGTTAAAGGTAGGTGGGCTTTATACCAATCTACTTTTCTGTTTATGCTCAGGAAGTTTCCACCATTTATTGAGGATCTTTTTATCAGGGATAAACTCATTTTTGGTAAGGACTCCAAGGGAATTTCTCTTAGGTTTCCTCAGTGTCGGGCTGCATATCACTGTTGTGAGTAGGGCTTTTCCAGTAATCCTATAGTATACTTGGGGATGTTTTGAGAAAAATCAACCCCACGGATTTTTCCCTTATCGATAGCTTCTTCCCGCCGATGTCTCTTATACCAAACTGGGTTCAGCATTTTCCTCCTCCCGAAAAAACCAAGCAGTCTGGAGAAGCATTCTTCTACTGAGAAGCTTGGCTAATAGAATTGGATTTCAAAAAACTTGAAGGTTACGATCCATATGGAAACTGAAATTATAGGTGGTCAAGATGAGACCTTTAAGCTTGTCCCGATCTCCCAAAAATGGTGTGCAGTAGCACAAAAAAAATCGTCGAAATGAGGCAGTATTCTCGCTTCGAGGCTCGTTTGAACTTGATGGGTCGACCACACAACAGACCCCCGTGATTGCCAACCGTCATGCAAGACAAGGTCTTGACGGACGCCACGAAAAAAATTTGGCACTTCCTGGACGTCAGAATCCCGATCACCAAAAAAAGGTGTACAAACACACGAAAATCTCGAAATGTGGACGTATGCTCGCTTCGGGAATAGTTTGACCTTCCAAATGGGTTCGGAAGCCGTGATGGCCAAACCGTATGCATAGGAAAGGTTCTGACGGACGTCCACGAAAAAATTTGGCAGTTTGACGTCGGACTCTGATTCAACCCAAAAATGAGTGGCAATAGCACACGAAAAATCGTTAGAAATGAGCGTAATGCTCGCTTCGGGGCTTCGTTTGACCTGTACAAATGGGATCGGACAAGCCGTAAAGGCCCACCATATGCATAGACAAGGTCTTGACGGAAGTCCACGAAAAAATTGTATTTGACGTTGGATCCGCTCACCCAAAAAAATGGTGTGCCAATAGCAAGGAAAAGGAAAAATCGTCGAAAGAGGGTATGCTCGCTCGGGGGCTCGTTTGACCTTCCAAATAGGTAGGACAATCCGTGATGGCAACAGTAGGCAGAGACAAGGCTTGACGGAAGTCCACGAAAAAAATTGGCAATTTTAGTGGAATCACGATCACCCCAAAAAAAAGGTGTGCAATAGCACACGAAACGTCGCTCGAAATGAAGGCGTATGCGCGCTAAGGATGTTTGACACTTTCCAAATGGGTCAGACAAGCCGTGATGACCAACCGTATCATAGACAGGTCTTGACGGACGTCCACGAAAACATTTTGCATTTTTGACGTCGGAATCCAGATTCACCCAAAAAATGGTATGCAATAGCACACGAAATCGTCAAAATGAGGCGTATGATAGCTTCGGGGCTCGTTTGACTGCCAAATGGGTCGGAAAATCGTGATGGCCCAACGTATGAATAGACAAGGCTTGACGGACGTCCACAAAAAATTTGGCATTTTTTGACGTCGGAATCCGGTCGCCCAAAAAATGGATGTGCAATAGCACACGAAAAATCGCGACATGAGGCGTTATTCTCGTTCGGGGCTCGTTCGACCTTCAAATGGGCTCGGACAAGCGCTGATGGCCAACCTATGCATATACAAGGTCTTGAGGAAGTTCCAAAAAAACTTTGGCCATTTTTGACGTCGGAATCCCGATCACCCAAAAAATGGATGGCAATAGCACACGAAAATCGTAGAAATGAGGCGTAGGCTTGCTCGGGGCTGTGTGACTTCCAAATGGGTTCGGACAAAACTGTGATGGCCAACCGTATGCATATACAAGGTCTTGACGGAAGTCCACAAAAACATTTGGCATATTTTGAAGTCGTAATCCCGATCACCCAAAAAATGGTGAGCAATAGACACGGAAAATCGTGCAAATGAGGCGTATGCTCGCGTCGGGGCCGTTTTGACCTTCCAAAATGGGTCGAAAAGCCGTGATGGCCAGACGTATGCATGACAAGGTCTTGACGGACGGCCATGAAACAATTTGGCATTTTTGACGTCGGAATCCCGATCTCCCAAAAATGGTGTGCAGTAGAACACGAAAATCGTCGAAATGAGGCGTATTCCGCTTCGGGCTCGTTGACCGTCCAAATGGTCTGTTCGGACAAGCCGTGATGGCCCAACGCGTATGCATAGTAACAGGTCTTGACGGAGTCCACAAAAAAATTGGCATTTTGACGTGGAATCCCGGTTCCCAAAAAATGGTTGCCAATAGCCACACGGAAAACTCGTCGAAATGAGGCGTATGCTCAGATTCGGAGCTCTCTTGACCTCCAAATGGGTCGGACAGCCGTGATGGCCAACCGTATGCCCCCAATAACAAGGTCGTGTAAGGACGTCCACGAAAAACATTGCATTTTTGAGTCGGAATCCCGATCTCCCAAAAAAATGGTGTGCATAGCACTCACAAAAATCGTTTGGAAATGAGGCGTTAATTCTCGCTTCGGGGCTCGTTACTTCTGAATGGGTCGTTCAAGCGTGTTGCCAACCGTATGCCTAGAAAAGGTTAGACGGACGTCCACAAAAAAATTTGGCATTTTTAGCGCATCGGAGGAATCCTGCATCACCCAAAAAATGGTTGCAATAAATAGCACCACGAAAAATCGGTTCGGAATGAGGCGTTTGCTCGCTTCGGGGCTTGGATTAACCTACCAAAATAGGGGCGGGAAAGTCGTGAGGACAACAGTATGCATTAGACAAGGTCTTGGACGGACGTCCACGAAAAAATTTGGCATTTTGAGTTGGAAATCCGTCACCCAAAAAATGGTATGCATGCACAGGAACATCGTCGAAATGAGGCGTATGATCTCTTCGGAGGCTGTTTTGACCTTCAAATGGGTCGTAAAAAGCCGTGTGATGGCCACCGTATGCATAAACAAGGTCTTGACGGACCGTCCACGAAAAATTGGCATTTTTGACGTCGGAATCCGATCACCCAAAAAATGGCACACGAAATCGTCGAAATGAGGCAATCATGCTCGCTCGGGGCTCGTTTGACCTTCACAAAATGGGTAGGACAAGCCGTTGATGGCCAACAGTAATGCATAGGACAAGGTCTGACGGAACGTTCACGAAAAAATTGGCATTTTTGATTATCGGAATCCCGATCACCCCAAAAAATGGGTGCAATAGCACACGAAAATCGTCAAAAATGAGGCCGATGATCGCTTAAGGGCCTTGATTTGGGACCCTTCCAAATGGGTCAGAAAAGCCGTGATGGCCAACCGTATGCATTAGACAAGGTATCTGACGGGACGTCCACGAAAACATGGATTTTTTGAGTCGGAAATCCCGATCCCCAAAAAAAGGTGGCAATTTAGCACACGAAAAAATCATCGAAATGGGACGATTGCTCGCTTACGGGGCTTGTTGACCTTCAATGGGGTCGGACAAGGCCTTGATGGAAAACCGTATGCATAGATAGACAAGGTCTGACGGACGTCATGAAAAATTTGGCATTTTTGACGTCAGAATCATGATCACCCAAAAAATGGTTGCAATAGCACACGAAAAATCGTCGCGAAATAGGCGTATGCTTCTTCAGGGAAAGTTTGCCTTCCAAATGTGGTAGGACAAGCCGTGATGGCCAACCGTATGCTATACAAGGTTCTTGCCGGATGACCAAAAAAAAATTTGACATTTTTTGAAGTCGGAATCCCCGATCACCCAAAAAATGGTGGGGACAATAGCACACGAAAATCGTCGAAATGAGGCGTATGCTCGCTTCGGGGCTCGTTTACTCCAAATGGGTCGGACTAGGCCAGTGATGGCCAACCGTATGATAGACAAGGTCTTGCACGGAGTCCATGAAAAAAAATTGGCCATTTTTGACGTCAGAAATCCTGATCACCAAAAAATGGTGTGACAATAGCACCACGAAAATCGTCGAAATGAGGCGGTGATCGCTTCGAGGCTCGTTTGACCTTCTAAATGGGTCAGAAAAGACGTGATGGCCAACCGTATGCAAGACAAGGTCTTGACGGATGTCCACGAAAAAAAATTTAGCATTTTTGACGTCGGAATCCGATCACCCAAAAAACTGGGTGTGCAATAGCACAAGAAAATCGTCGAATAGGCGTATGCTCGCTTCGGGGCTCGTTTGACCTTCCAAAGGACAAGCCGTGTGGCCAAAAAACGTCTTGCATAGACAAGGTCTTCATGGACGTACAAGAAAAAATTTGGCATTTGACGTCGGAAATCACGATCACCCAAAATGGTGATGCATAGCACACGAAAAATCGTCAAAATGAGGCGTTATGCCGCTCGGGGATCGTTTTTTGACCTTCAAAAATGGGTCGGACAAGCCGTTTTTTTTTTTTGATGGCCAACCGTATGCATATACAAGGTCTTGACGGACGTCCATGCAAAACATTGACATTTTTGACCGGCGGAATTCCCGATCCCAAAAAATGGTGTGCAATAGCACAAGAAAATCGTTTGAATTGAAATGAGGGATTATCGCTTCGGGGAATTCGTTTTTTGACCTTCCAAAGGGTCGTACAGCCGTGGATGGCCAAAAAACTTATGCATAGACCGTCTTGACGGAACGTCACGAAAAAATTTGGTATTTTTGACGTCGGCATCACGATCACCCAAAAATGCGTGTTGCAATAGCACACGAAATCGTCGAAATGTGGCGGTGCTCGTCGTCGGGGATCGTTTGACATTCAAATGGGTCGTTACAAGCCGTGATGCCAAACGTATGCATATAAAGGTCTCTGACGGACGTCCACGAAAAAAAATTGCATTTTTGACGTCAGAATCACGATCACCCAAAAAATGGTGTGCAATAGCACACGAAAATCGTTCGAAAGAGGGTATGCGCGCTTCGGGGCTCGTTGGACCTACCAAAAGGATCGGACAAGCCGTGATGGCCAAACCGTATGCACGAACAAGGTCTTGACGGAGCCCCGAAAAATTTGGCATTTTGACGTCGGAATCCCGATCACCAAAAATGATATGCAATTAGCACAGGGAAAGGAAAATCGTCGAAATGATGGTATGCTATGTTCGAGCTCGTTTGACCTTCTAAATGGGTCGGACAAGCAGTTGATGGCACACCGTATGCATAAAACAAGGTCTTGACGGACGTCCACGAAAAAAGGGCATTTTTGACGTCGGAATCCTGATACCCAAAAAATGAGTGTGCCATAGAACACGAAAAATCGTCAAACAATGAGGGTATGCTGCTTCGGGGCTCGTTTGACTTCCAAAGGGTCGGAAAAGCTGTGTTGCAACCGTATGCATAGACAGGGTATTGACGGATGTCACGAAAAAATTTGGCATTTTTGACGTCGGAATCCCAATCACCAAAAAAGGTGTGCAATAGCACACGAAAATCGTTCGATCGAAAGAGTCGTTATATTGCCTAGCTTCGGGGGCTCGTTTGACCTTCCAAATGGGTCGGAAAATCCATGATGGGCCGACCGTAGCATAGACAAGGTCTCGTGACGGACGTGTCCACAAAAAAATTGCATTTTTGAAGTCGGAATCCCGATCACCCAAAAAATGGTGTGCAACTAGCACACGAAAATCGTTGTTGATTTGAGTGAATGAAATGAGGGTATGCTCGCTTGCTTTCAGGGCTCGTTTGACCTTCCAAATAGGTCCGAACAGCCGTGATGGCCAACCGTGATGATAGGACAAGGTCTTGACGGACGGTCCACGGAAACGATTTGGCATTTTTGACGTTTAATCCCGCTAACCCAAAAAATGGTGTGGCAATAGGCCACACGGAAAATCGTCAAAAATGAGGCGTATGCTCGCTTCGGGGCTCGTTTGGACCTTTACAAATAGGTCGGACCAAGCCGTGAGGCCAACGTATGCATTAGAAAGGTATTGACGGGACGTCAACGAAAAAATTTGGGCATTTTGACGTCGAATCCCGATCACCCAAAACATTGTATGTAATTAGCACAGGAAAAATCGTCGAAATGAGGCGTGGCGTATGCTCTCTCGGAGCCGTTTGCCCGCTCCAAATGGGTCGGACAAGCTCGGGATGGCCCCAACCATATGCATAAAAAACGTTCTGACGGAGTCCACGAAAAAATTTGGCAGTTTTGACGTCCAGGTAAAAGACATCCCTATTCACCCAAAATGGTGTGCAATAGCACACGAAAATCGTCCAAATGAGGTGTTATGCTTCGCTTCGGGGCTCGTTTGACATTCCGAATGGGTTGGAAAAAGCCTAGATGGCAACCGTATGAATAGACAAGGTCTTGACGGACGTCCACGAAAAAAATTTGGCCATTTTTGGACGTCGGAATCCTGATCAACCCAAAAATAGGTGTGCAATAGCACCGAAAATCGACGAAATGGGGCGGGGTGTGCTCGGCTAGGCGGGGCTCGTTTGACCTTACAAATGGGTCGTAACAAGCTGTGATGGCCAACCGTTGCATAGACAAGTTTGACGGACGTCCACGAAAAAATTTGGGCATTTTTGACGTCGGAATCCGATCACCCAAAAAATGATGTGCAATATCACACGAAATCGTCAAAAATAGGCGTATGCTCGCTTCGGGGATCGTTTGACATTCAAATGGGTACGCGACAAGCAGTCCCGTGATGGCCAACCCGTATGCTAGACAAAAGTCTTGACGGACGTACGAAAAAAAATTTGGCATTTTTGACGTCGGAATCTCGATCACCCAAAAAAAGGTGTAGCAAATAGCAACGAAAATGGTCGAAATGACCAGGCGTGATGCTCGCTTCTGGGTAGTTGACTTCCAAATGGGTTGGAAAAGCAGTGATGGCCAACCGATGCAGAGACAAGGTCTGAAGAATTCCACTAAAAAATTTGGGCATTTTGCGTCGCAAATACCCGATCACCCAAAAAAAGGTGTGAAAGAGCAACGAAATCATCGAAATGAGGCGTGTGCTTTGCGTCGGGGGGGGGGCCTTTTCGTTGCCTTCCAAATGTGGTCGTAAAGCTGTGATGGCCAACCTATGCATAGACAAGGTCTTGAGGTGTTTACGTGTATTGCAACGAAAAACATTGGGGCATTTTGACGTCGGAAATGCCGATCCACCCAAAAAACTGGTGTGCAATAGCACCACGAAAATCGTCAAATGAGGCGTATGCTCGCTTCCGGGATTGTTTGCCTTCCAAAGGGGTCGGACAAGCCGTGATGGCAACCCGGGATGGCAATAGACAAGTCGTGACGGACGTCCACGAAAAAATTTGGCATTTTGAACGCGGATCCGATCACCCTAAAAATGGGTGCATTAGCACACGAAATCGTGAAAATGAGGCGTATGCTCGCTTAGGGGCTCGTTTGACCTTCCAAAGGGTCGGAAGAAAAAGCATGACGTGATGGCCAAACCGTATGCATAGAAAATGTCTTGAAGGGACGTCCACGAACAAAATTTGGAATTTGATGTCGGAACTCAATCACCCAAAAAAACGGTGTGCAATAGCACAGAAAATAGTTCGAAATGAGGCTATGCTCGCTTCGGGGCTAGTTTGACCTTCCAAATGGGTTCGGACAAGCCGTGATGGCCAACCGTATGCATATCAAAGGTCTTGACGGGAAGTCCACGAAAAATTTGGCATTTGAGTCGGAATCCAATCACCCAAAAAAAATGTTGTGAAATAGCGCACGAAAATCGTGGTTGAAATGGGCGTATGCTCGCTTCGAGGCTCGTCTTGACCTTCCAAATGGGTCAGACAAGCCGTGATGGCCAAACGTATGCATAGACAAGGTATTGACGGGACGTAACGAAAAATTTGGCATTTTTGAGGTCGGAAATTCCCGATCACCCAAAAAATGGTGTCCAATAGCACACGAATTCGTTGAAATGAGGAATTTGCTCGCTTCGGGGCTGTTTGACCTTCCAATAGGTCGGACAAAGCCGTGATGGCCCAACCGTATGCATAGACAAGACCTTGACGGACGTCCACAAAAAAACATTGCATTTTTGACGTCGCATCCCAGATCACCCAAAAAAATGGTATGACTAGACACAGGAAAATCGTCGAAATGAGGCGTATGCTCTCCTCGGAAGATCGTTTGACCTTCCAAAGGTCGGACTAGCGTGATGGCCCAAACCGTATTGGCATAAACAAGGTATTGACGGACGTCCACGAAAAAAATTTGATTTTTGAGTTCGGAACCGATTCACCAAAAAATTGGTTTTAAAATAGCAACGAAAATCGTCAAAATGAGCGGCGTATTGGCTCGCTTCGGGCCTCGGTTGACCTTCCAAATGGGTTGGAAAGCCGTGGATGGCCACCCGTATGCATAGATTAGGTTCGTGCCGGAGGCCACGAAAAAATTTGCATTTTTGACGTCGGATCCCGATCACCAACAAATGGTGTGCATAGCACACGAAAATCGGTCAATCAAAAATGAGGCGTATGCTCGCTTCGGGGATAGTTTGACTTCCAACTGGGTCGGACAGCCGTGCTGGGCCCACTGTCGCATAGACAAGGTCTGGACAGACGTCCCCACGAAAAATTCGGCATTTTTGACGTCGGAATCCGATCACCCAAAAAATGGTGGCAATAGCACACGAAAATCGTCATCAAAATGAGGCTGTCTGCTCGCTTCGGGCTCGTTTGACCTTCCAAAGTGTCGGACAAGCCGTGATGGCCAACCGTGCATAGACAAGAAACGCTTGAAGGACGTCACGAAAAAATTTGGCATTTTTGGCGTCGAATCTCGATCACCCAAAAAAAGGTGTGGCAATAGCACACGATTCAATCGTAGATTAGAAATGAGGCGTATGTCGCTTCGGCGGCTCGTTTGGACCTTCCAAATGGGTTCGGACAAGCCGTGATGGCCACAACCGTATGCATTAATTCAAGGTCTTGACGCGCACGAAAAAAAATTGGCCTTTTTGACGTGGATCCCGTAATCACCACAGACCAACAAATGGTGTGCAATTAGCACACGAAAATCGTCGAATCGAAAATGAGGCTGATGCTTGCTTTGTCGGGGCTCTGTTGAACTTCCAATGGGTCGTAAAAGAAGTGATGGCCAACCGTAAGCAGATACAAGGTCTGGACGGACGTCCACAAAAAAATTGGCATTTTTGACGCGGAATCCCCGACACCAAAAAAATGTTGTTGCAATAGCACACGAAAATGTTGAAATTGAAATGAGGGTTTATGCTCGCTTAGGGCCGTTTGACATTCACAAATGGGTCGAAAGCCGTTGTGGCCAACAGTATGAATAGAAAATGCTGAAAGGAGTCCACAAAAAAATTTGCATTTTGAACGTCGGATCACGATCACCAAAAAAATGGGTGCAATAGCACAAGCAAAATCGTCAAAATGAGGCGTATGCTCGCTTCGGGGCTCGTTGACCGTACGAATGGTTGGAAAAAGTCGTGATGGCCAAACCGTTGCAATAGACAGGTATTGGGACGTACACGAATAAAAACTTTGGCATTTTGACGTACGGAATCCGATCACCCCAAAAAACGGTGTGCAATAGCACCGAAATCGACACGAACGAAATGGGGCGTTTGTGTTGCGTCGGGGCTCGTTGACCTTCCAAATGGGTCGTACAAGCTGCGATGGCCAACCGTATGCATAGACAAGGTCTTGACGGATAACCACCGAAAAAAATTGGCATTTTTGACGTCGGAAATCCCATCACCCAAAAAATGGTGTGCAATAGCACACGAAAATGTCCAAAATAGCGTATGTCGCTTCGGGGATCGTTTGACTTCCAAAGGGTCGGACACGCCGTTGAGGGCCAAACGTATTATAGACAAAAAAAGTCCCCCTGACGGACGTCCACAAAAAAATTGGCATTTTGACGTCGGAATCCGAGTCACCCAAAAATTGGTGTGCAATGAGCACAGGACATCGCAAAAATGAGGCGTATGCTCGCTTCGGGGCTCCGTTTGACCTTCCAAATGGGTCGGAAAGCCGTTTGATGGCCAACCTATGGCCATAGAGCATAGAAAAGTCCTTGCAGGACGTCCACCCCGACAAATTTCGCATTTTTGACGTCGGAATCTCGATAACCCAAAAAAGGTGTGCAATAGCACACGAAAATGGTCGAAAAATGAGGCGTATGCTCGCCTTCAGGGCTCGTTTGACCTTTCCAAATGGGTTGGGGAAAAGCCGTTCGTGATGGCCAACCGTATGCATAGACAAGGTCTTGACGAAACTTCACGAAAACAATTTGCCACTTGTTGACGTCAGAATCCCGATCCCCAAAAAAAAGGTAGCAATTAGCACACGAAAATCGTATCGAACTGAGGCGTGTGCTTGCGTCGAAGCTCGTTTGACCTTCCAAATTGGTCGTACAAGCTGTGATGGCCACCGTTATGCCATATAAAAGCGTCGTTACGGACGTCCACGAAAACATTTGGCATTTTTGACGTCGGAAATCCGATCACCAAAAAATGGGTGAGAGAGCAACGAAAAGCGTGGTTGAATGTGATTGTTGACAATGAGGCGTATGCTCGCTTCGGGGCTCGGTTTGACTTCCAAATGGGGTCGGAAAGCCGTAGGATGGCAACCGTATGCATAGAAAATGCTTGAAGGACGTCCACGAAAAAAATTTGGCATTTTGAGTCGGAACGGAATCCGATCACCCAAAAAAAGGGGTGTGCACATAGACACACGGAAAATCATTGAAAATGAGGGTATGCTCGCTTGGGGGCTCGTTTGACCTTCCCAAATGGGCTCCCAGGACAAGCCGTGTATGGCCAACCCGTATGGCATATACAAGGTTCTGACGGACGTCCACGAAAAACTTTGGCATTTTTACGGGAATCCCAATCACCCAAAAAATTTGTGCAAATAGCACACTGAAAAGCGTTGTGAATGCGGCGGCTGCCTCGCTTCGGGGCTAGTGACCGTCCCAAAGGCGGAAAAGCCGTGATGGCAAACAGTATGCATTAGCAAGGTTTGACGGAGTCCACGAAAAATTTGGTATTTTTGACGTGGAATACCGATCACCCAAAAAATGGTGTGCCAATAGACACGACAAATCGTCCAAATGAGCGACATTTGTCGCTTCGGGGCTCGTTGCGACCTTCCAAATAGGTCCGGGGACAAGCCGTGATGACAACCGTATGCATAGCAAAAGTCTTGCAAGGACGAGTCCACGAAAAAATTTGTCATTTTTGACGTCGGAATTCTCCGATCACCCAAAAAATGTTTTTTGCAATAGCACAACGAAAATCATCGAATTAGGCGAATGCTCGATTCGGGGCTCGTTTGATCTTCCAAAGGGGTCGGACAAGCCGTGATGGCCAACAGTAGCCATATACAAGGGGTCTTGACGGGGGGGCGACCATCGAAAAAATTTGGCATTTTTGACGTCGGAATTCCCAATCACAAAAAAAAATGTTGTGCAATAGCAACGAAAATTTTTCGGTGATGAAATGAAATGCGCCGTGTATGTCGCTTCGGGGCTCGTTTGACCTTCCAAATGGGTCAGACAAAGCCGTGATGGCCAACCGTATGCCATAGGACAAGGTATTGCCGACGTCACGAAATATATTTGGCATTTTTGACGTCGGAATCCCGATCACCCAAAAACATTGGGGGTCCGCCCTAACGCAGAGAAATAAGTAAGAAGAGAACACTAGCGAGTTTATGAGTAATTGTCGTAACGGCCTCGCCTTGCTGCTAGGACGACCCAGTGTACGTGGGGAAAGCCTTCGTGAACCGGCAGGGCTAGTCTTGTGTGACAATGAGGGATTTGCTCGCTTTCGGGGCTCGTTTGACCTTCCAAAAAGGTCGGATAAGCCTGTTGATGCCCCAACAACGTAGCATAGACAAGGCACTTGACGGGAGTCCACAAAAACATTTGGCATTTTTGAACGTGGAAATCCGATCACCCAAAAACAATGGTAGATATAGCATGGAAATCATCGAAATGAGGAGTTATGCTCTCCTCGGAGCTGTTTGACCTCCAAATGGGTTCGACAAGCGTTTGATGGACAACGTAGGCATAAACAAGGTCTTGACGGAAGTCCACGAAAAAATTCGGGCATTTTTGAGTTCGGAATCCCGATCACCCTAAAAAAGGGCTGTGAAAAAATAGCACACGAAAATACGTCAAAATGAGGCGTATGCTAGCTTGGGGACTCGTTTGAACTTCCAAATGGGTTGGAAAAGCAGCGTGTGGACAACCGTATGCATAGACAAGGTCTCTTGACGGACGTCCAGAAAAAATTTGGCATTTTGACGTCTGAATCCCCGATCCCCCAAACAAACATGGGTGTGCAACAGAACACGAAAATCGTCAAAATGAGGCGTTTGCTCGATTCGGGCTCGTTGACCTTCCAAATGGTCAGAAAAGCCGTTGTGATGGCCAACAGGTATGCATCGGAAAATGTCTTGAAGGACGTCACGAAAAAATTTGGCATTTTGACGCGGACTCTCGATCCACCCAAAAAAAAAGGTGTGCAATTGCACACGAAAATCGTAGAAATGAGGGGGCGTATGCTCGCTTCGGGGGTCGTCTTACCTTTCCAAATGGGTCGGACAAGCCGTTGATGGCCAAAAGTATGCTATATACAAGGTCTTGACGGACGTTACGAAAAAAATTTGGCATTTTTGACGGCGGAATCCCGATAAACCCAAAAAATGTGTGAAATAGCACACACGAAAATCGTCAAAATGAGGCTCATGCTCGTCGGGGCTCGTTGGACTTCCAAATGTGTTGGAAAAGCCGCGTGATGGCCAACCATGCATAGACAAGGTCTTGACGAACTTCCACGAAAAATTCTGGCATTTTTGACGTCGAATCGATAAACCAAAAAAAGGTATGCAATAGAAAAACGAAATCGTTCGTCGAACTGAGGTTGATGTGCTTGCGTTCGAAAGCTCGTTTGACTTCCAAATGGGTCGTACAAGATTGCTTTGTGTGCTGGACAACGATGCATATACAAGGTCTTTATCGGCACGTCCACGAAAAACAGTGGCAATATTTGACGTCGCGAATCCCGATCACCCATAAAAATGGTGTGAGATAGCACCGAAAAGAGTGAAAATGAGGCGTATGCTCGCTTCGGGGATCGTTTACCTTCCAATGGGTCGGAAAAGCCGTGATGGCCAACCGTATGCATAGAAAAATTCTTTGGAAGACGCTCCACGAAAAAATTGAGCATTTTGGACGTCGGAATCTCGATTCACCAAAAACAAAAAGGTGTGCAATTATCACAAGAAAACTCATTGAAAGAGGGTATGATCGCTTCGGTTTGGGCTCGTTTGTACCTTCCAATGGGCGGAAAGCCGTGATGCGCAACCGTATGATATACAAGGTTTGACGGACGTCCACGAAAAAATTTGGCAATTTTTGACGTCGGACTCCAATACCCAAAAAATGTGTGCAATTAGCACACGAAAATCGTTGTGAAATGAGGCGGATGCTCGCTTCGGGCTCGTTGACCTTCCCAAATGGGTCGGACAAGCCGTGCTGGCAACCGTATGCATAGACAAAGGTATTGACGGACGTCCACGAAAAAATATTTGGTTTATTTTTGAAGTCCGAATCCCGATCACCCAAAAAATGGTGTGCAATAACACGAAATCGTGCGTCGAAATGAGGAATTTGCTCGCTTCGGGGCTCGTTTGACTTCCAAATAGGTCGGACAAGCTTGATGGCCAACCGTATGCATAGAAAATGCTTGAGGAACCGTTCCGTTCCTACGAAACAAACTGTGGCATTTTGACGTCGAATCTCGCTCACCCAAAAAAAAATGGGTGGCAATAGCACACGACAAAATCATCGAAATGAGGCGTGCGCGCTTCGGAGGCTCGTTTGACCTGCCAAATGGGTCGGAAAGCCGTGAGGTCCAACCGTATGCATATACAAGGTTTGACGGACGTCCACGAAAAAATTTGGCATTTTTGACGTCAGTAGGAATCCCAATCACCCAAAAAAAATGTTGTGCAATAGCACACGGAAAATCGTTGAAATGAGGCGATGCTCGCTTCGGGCTCGTTGACCTTCCAAATGGGTCAGAAAGCGTGATGGCCAACCGTATGCCAATAGAACAAGTATGACGGACCCGTCCACGAAAATATTTGGTCATTTTGACGTCGAATCCTGATCACCCCAAAATGGTGTGCATGCACCAACGAATAATATCGTTGAAAATGAGGAATTTGCTCGCTTCGGGGCTCGGTTGACCTTTCCAAATACGGTAGGACAAAGCCGTTGATGGCCAACCGTATGCATGAGACAACGGAATTACTTGAAGGACGTCCACAAAAATACATTGGCATTTTGACGTCGGCAATCCCATCACAAAAAATGGTATGTTAATAGCACAGGAACATCGTTTCGAAATGGGCGTATGCTTCCCGGAGTCGTGACTTCCAAATGGGTTTTCGGTACAAGCCGTGATGGCAACCGGTATGCATTATAAACAAGGTCTTGAACGGGAAGTCCACGAAAAAATTTGGGCATTTTTGACGGTCGGAATCCCGATCACCCAAAAAATGGTTGTAAAAGCACACGAAATCGTCAAAATGATGGCCGTATGCGCTTGGGACTCGTTGAACTTCCAAAGGGTTGGAAAAGCCGTGATGGCCAAACCGTAGGCCAGAAAGGTCTTTGACGGACGTTCCCGAAAAAATTTGGCATTTTTGACGTCGGATCCCGATCACCCAAAAAATGGTGTGCAAATTAGCACACGAAAATCGTCAAAATGAGGCGCGTTCATGCTCGCTGTCGGGGCTCGTTGACCTCAAAGTGTCGGAAAAGCCGTGATGGCCCCACCGTATGCATAGAAAAGTCTTGAAGGACGGTCACGACAAAAATTTTGCATTTTTGACGTCGGAATTCTCGATCACCCAAAAAAAGGTGTGCAATAGCAACTGAAAAATGTAGAAGAAGAGAAATGAGGAGTATGCTCGATTCGGGGTCGTTTGACCTTCTCAAATGGGCTCGGACAAGCCGTGATGGCAACCCGATGCCAATATACAAGGTTTCTAAGGACCGTCCACGAAAAAAATTTGGCATTTTTTTGACGGCGGAATCCCAAGTCACCCAAAAATGGTGTGCAATAGCAAACTGAAAAATGTGCGAAAGAGGGTTATGCTTGATTCGGGGATTGTTTGACCTTCAAATGGGTCGTACAAGCGGTGATGGCCAACCGTATGAATATACAAGGTCCTTGACGGAATTCCACAAAAAAGTGGGCATTTTGACGTAAGAAATACGGATCACCCAAAAATGTTGTGCAATAGGCACACGAAAATG
>JAKWJA010000037.1:0-69118 GCA_027704765.1 Solanum habrochaites
GCTCCAAATAGGCTTAAAAATCGCCTTCATCAAACTCAACTGCAGCGGGGCAAAAAAATTCTTAAGATCCAAAGACATTCACTACAAATTCGTAATGCCCATGACCTGGTGTCTAAAAGCATTCTTTGGCACAGATCCGTTGCCCGTATTTTCAATTGATGAACCCGGATCTTCCACAAGTCAATCTTAGAGAAGACACAAGCACCTTGTAACTGATCGAACAAGTCACAATGCGAGGAAGAGGATACCTTGTGTCTTTATGGTTACCTTGTTCGAACTCCGGTAGTCTATTTTTTCACATCACCACGAAAACGCCCATCCTTCTTCTTCACAAACAAAACCGGAGCACCCCAAGGAGATGCACTTGGTCTAATGACGCCTTTGCTCAACAACCTCTGATTTGGCTTTAACTCTCTCAACTCCGCGTGAGCCATTCTATAAGGGGTATAGAAATGGGCGAGTACCCGGTTCAATAAAAAAATAACAGAAAACAAAAGAAATTACAAAAAAAATGATCAATACAGAAGTCACTATCCTCATCTGGTGGCCTACCAGAAGATCTGCAGGACCCATCCAGAAACCTCACGTACCACCGAAACCGACTCAATCAAAGGTACTTGGATAGTGTCATCCTTGGATGTGCCAAGAAAGCTAACACCCTTTCCTAACCATTTTCTTAGCCACGAAGAAGGAGATGATACGCACCGATTGGGATTGTATCCCCTCCCACACTACGGATCTGTCCCAGGCTTGGGCCTAACGTTACCGGTTTTAGCATTAAATCCAAGATCGCAAATTGCGGAGAAAAGCAAGTCATACCAAAATTAGATCAAACAACCATTTCTAATAACCACATCTACATAAGTGTGCTCCCCACAAAGTTCCACCACACAAACCTATATCCCTTTTCAACTACCACAGACTCACCCACCGTAGTGAAACACGAATAAGGCATATCAAGTATTCGCAATGTAAATTTAGACCATTAGACTAGGAGTACATAAGAAAAATGTGGATCCATGATCAAACAATCGGAAGCCATTCAATCACCACCAGAATATACCTGTGATGACAGCATCAGATTTCTCCGCCTCCGATCTCCTCAGGGAAAGCTAAATGGGGCCTTTCGTTTGTTGTCTGTTGGGCCCCTACCATTTTGTGATGTATGGTTCCGTTTTTCCCATCACCCCGGCCGTTTTAGTGACCACCATTCCTCGACCACCTACGTCCTCCAGAATAACGGCGCTCTACCATGACCAACTCTACCCTCTGGGCTAGTTGGTGTCTATACCTTTTTGGCAATTCCTCCTAATATTTCTAGTCTCCCCCCCACATCCATACACTTCTAGAGTAAAGCTAGGTCTCTCAGAAAGGTTGACTGGTCTGAGGTGACCCCCCAACTACAGTC
Organism: Solanum habrochaites; assembly: GCA_027704765.1. Classification (NCBI taxonomy): domain Eukaryota; kingdom Viridiplantae; phylum Streptophyta; class Magnoliopsida; order Solanales; family Solanaceae; genus Solanum; species Solanum habrochaites. The sequence continues at coordinate 1,409 of JAKWJA010000037.1, forward strand.
TGTATTAAGACTGATTTGTCGAATGATTAACATCCGGAACCCTGTCCTCTAGAGTAAAACCATTAAACTCACCTCCCTTTCGAACCTCTTTGATGTCGATGCCATGGAATTCATCTGGCTTCACTCCTTCCACCTCTACCACGAAAGTCTACCACTTCCTGGAGGATTGTGCCGTACCCTACCTGTTTTAAGGCTGAAATCGCACTCTGACCCTCAACCCCTTCACAAAACAACGAATCCGCTCTTGTTTGATTGAAACAAATGTGTGCCGTACCGGGATCATGCACGAAATTTTAGCCTCATATGCAGTAACCGGACATCCTACCTTGCTCTAGGCTCAAAACTCATCTTTTTCCTATCCCTCAAAGTACGGGGATATACTTCTCCATAACAAGCTAGAGCATGATGCCCAGTCATAGGTGTGCCTCGTTGGTTACACTCAACATTTGACCGCCACCACGGAAGATTTTGGCGTTTCCCTTGAAACTGGTACCTCACGACCTCAACACCAAACCGGTTCTACTATACCCAATCTTTTAGTAGATAAGCTCATGAAAAGTCAACCAGAAATCGTAAGCTCCTCAGTTCTGCACCCTTTAAGACTGGAGGTTGTCAATTTCAAGAGTTATCTGAAAAGTTCATGCTGATCATTTGTCTTATAGGCCCATAGTCAGGCGTGGAAACGTGCCTATTTCCAATGAGGCATCCATACTAGAGCCCTAGTGGCTGCATGTTGTAAACTTCTTAAACTGGAGGTGTTGGTGGCAGAAAACACTGGATGTGCCTGACCCTTATCAGAAACAACCCACTAAGCTAAGCAAGAACCTGATCGATCATTTTTGGGGTAGGTTGGGGTGGCAATTCCTCGTTCTGGCACTTGGCATTCTACCCCTCCTCCCCTTCTCTGTGCGCTTCCTCAGTCGGTGGAGGAGTTTCACCGCCCTAGTACCAGATGGGCTAGGTGCTTTCCTCTTCCTCTAGGACGTCCTCCCACGACGCTCTACCACTGCCTCTTGTCGTTGCTCTTCCTCGAGCCACATCCCCGTGGGCTGGCTCATTTATATCCTGCCTTGCATGGTGTTGGTGTTGGCGTAGTCTTCTCTATTCTAACATCTGCCGAAAGAGAGTGAATATGTCAGATAACGCAATTGGGTATCACTAGATACAATTGGATACAAGTAATAGCCACGACAGAAAGAACGAATGAATTTCCTAAAGTCTTATAGCCTCTCAAATAAACGTAAAGCTCCCCCTACCGTTCTTTAGAATCTACTAGACCTGTTCTGTGTGGATGAGACCAACGAACCTAATGCTCTGTACAAGTTTGTCACTACAAATCGGATCGCGACTGCACCTGGCACAGCTTCCCCTCCTATGTAGCCGACCAACCAATCTAAACCTTAACATTTCAATGTAATATCAATAGAAAGTATGCGGAGGACTTAAACTCATTAATAAAACCAATTCAATACTTCTAAATTCAACATCTATTATTATCCCCAAAATCTGGAGTCATCCCACAAGAACATCTATGATCAAATTACTAAACTAAGAGTATTCTAAAAGGCTAAAATAACAAAAGCTAGTGCTATGCCGGAACTTCAATGCATCAGACATGAGGAGGGAGACTAGTCCAAGCTAGAAGCATTAGCCTCACCCGGAAGATCCGGTGTGACGAATACTGGCTAGAATTGCGATTGAGTTGAAGACGATGGCACGGTTGCTGCACTCCACAAATAAACAAGAAGAAAACATAAAAGTAGGGGGTCAGTACAACCCCAAGTACTGAGTAGAGATCATCGCCAACTACAATCAGAAAGCAATATATCTCAGATAACTAATAAAATTAACTAATATTCTTTACATGTGGAATAGCACAGTACAAACAGCATTTTACCACATCACCGAACATATCTGTGAGGATAACGCCTCCATACCAACTCATGTTGGGATACATTTCTTTTAGACTTTAGTATATTAGCATCTTTCAATATTCAAATATCTTTATTCCCTTGTGTCGGTACGTTACAACTCCGATCCCCTACAACTATGTGTCCGGTACGTGACCTCCGATCCCCTACATCTACGTGCCCGGTCGTGACACCCTCCCACTAATTCTATGTGTCGGTACGTGACACTCCGATCCCCTACATCTACGTTGTCGGTTCTTGACCCCGTCCCAATAATTCGTATATGGTGTCGGTAACGTGACAACTCCGATCCCCTACATCTACGTGTCGGTTCGGGTACACCCGTCACTAATTCTAGTGTCGGTACGTGACACGTCGATCCACTAAGCTCATTCTATTAATCAATCAAGCCTCCTTTTTACCAATCGTCATCATTAACACGCAATTAGGTTTTATCAATATTTGGGGATTGCAATAGCCATCAGCTTGTTTCATCAACTCATATATTAAAATCACTCATGCATACACACAATTAAGGCATAGAGAGAAGACTCTATATTACTACCCAACACATATCAATTCGCTATTAAAGATTTTACGACTATAGTGTAAAAACCATAACCTACTCCACCGAAGACTAGTGTCAAGCAGAATTTGCCCAAGCCTTGTGTTTTTCCTCTTCTCGTTTCGATTCTCCCTCTTTATTCTCGTTCGTCCTCTCTCTCTCTTGGCTGTTCTTTTTCTTTTTCTTATTCAAACCCTCTTTTTTTTTCCCTAATTACATATAATTAAGCTTTAAAAGAATGGCACTAATAATCCATAAATTACTAGGTTACCTCTTTTAACCCTCCAGTAGTTAGACTTATTACAATTAAACCGCATTACTTATATTAAAGCAGTAATGTCCAAAACACCCCTTCAATTATTTAATCAGAAATCCGACCCCGCCTGGAATTACGCAGCCCGTGGAGAGGCCGTCGTGCCGACGACGGTCCGTCCTGCGGTCCGTCACAAGGGTAAGAGACTTTATTTTATTAAAAAGTCCTGTGACTGGCCATGTTCTGAGACGGCCTCCTGCCATTTTCGTCGTGGGCTTTAGAGAGTCGATTTTCAGTACCCAATTTCAGAATTTCTAAGTGTCATGGGACGAGACCTCCACGACTGTCCGTCGTGACCATTACTGTTCCCTTCTGGCTCCTTTGCTCTCCATTTTCCATAAATAAAATCTTGCTGCTCAAGACGACTAAACAGGGTTTGTTACAATACCCTTGAGTATTGAAAATGATCAAAATTACCCTTCCCCCACCTATTGGATCCAAAATGCCATTTTCATCCACCTATTGACTCCAACTAGCCTTGTCATCCACCTTTTGGGTTCAAAATTGTAGGCAACTTTTAATGGTTTTAAAATACACTCTTTAAGTATTTTGAAAAAATACTTGGCGTTAACTAATTGGTACTAAGTTTTGATTTATTAATTAATTTATAAATCAACCCACTACCCACTCATTACTAACTAAACCTGCATCCAATTAATATCCAATTATACTATCAAAATCGGTATAAACACTACTAAAACCCATGCATTAGGATTCCTTAGAATGACATCCAAAATATTCTATTAAGGAATCGAAACCCAAATGAAATTTAGGTTGAGCGCTTATTTAGGAGGACATTTTTTTCAAAATTTGAATTAGAAATTTATGATTAAAGGTAAAAAGTAATACATCCCGACTTATTCATGCACTTTTTTAATATACTTTTATAAAATATTTATATTTGTTTTAAAATCTTTAATATTTTTTTGAAAAAAAATTACTATGAAGTAATTATCACATATTGAGACGTAAGAATAATTAAGAATGAACATAGTAAGACTTTTAAGTTATCGGTGATTTTTATTAGGCACTCTTATGTCTGATATTTACTCTATAATTTTTATAAACACTCAATTGACAGTAGCTTTGCCTTACGAATGTGACGATTTATTTATTAGCGGAATTTAATATAATGGGTGGGTAGTTGAATTGATTTATATTTATACTTATCAGGTTTTAACTATAACAAAGTAGTTGAGCGCCACGTATTTTTATAAAATATTAAATATTTTAAATATAAAACCTGTTAAATAAGTGGTCAATTTTAACCAAAACCTAGATGACAGGGTATTTTGGACCCATATGTGGGTGGGAAGGGGTATTTTGAGCCAATAGTGGATGGAGGGTAAATTGTTTTACCATTTTCCAATACTTAAGGGTATTTTAGACCCTTTTTCCGCTTTTATTATTAACATAAAGAAAATTAGAGAGTTTTATAATTTTACACTTGATATTTTATTTTTGAAACTTTCTTCTTAAGTTTTCTCTCTGATTGAAAGAGGGTTTTCAGAAAGCTTGAAGAAAGAAGTTCTTCTTCCAATTTTTGAAGTAGGTCCTCTCCATTTACCTTTCTTTGATATTTTTAAAGTTTAATATCTTATACCAACTTGATTTATTTATCATTTAAAGTTTATTTGTTTATTGCTTTATGTGTGGCTAAAAAACAACATTCTTGGTCATTTTAAGTGTAGTTGATTATCTCTTGATGTGTGGCAAAAAACACCATTCTGGGGTGAGATTTAGCAATAATGGGTTGATTAATTTGTTAGGTCGTGCTTTCTTGTAGCCTATATTGAATTTTGATGGTGATTTCTCCTAGTGGTTGTGGTTTAACCTAATGAATTTGTAGTTCAAAATACAAAATCACCAATGTGTTTTCGACTTGCTCGAGAGAAAGGTCATGAAACTAAGACCACTAGATTGGTCTCCTAGTCCCATATCCTGAAATACCGTCGAAAGAGTGAGTGTAGATAAGGCGTAGGCTGGATAATTTATACGACAGGGTGTCAGTGAGGAATCCATTTGATATGGGGTTATTTGCCATAGAGGGAACTCGCTTTCACCTAAAATTTAGCCTAGCCACCATTGTCTTCCGAAATTAGCTACTGAAAGCATGTACCCACAAATTTTATCTTCATATATAGCGATCACACCCCATGAACTCTCTCCCGTACTTCATTTTACTTTTTATTTTTTCTATTATACTTCTTGTGACAAAACCCTTTTTCAATATTTGACACTTTGGTGTCTCAAATTACATATTTTTGTTTTAATATTCGAAAATGTCTTAAACTATCACTATTTAGAACGAATTTCTAAGTAGCTGCTACTTTCACTACCACTCCCCTGGGACATGACCCCAACCCTTGGATGGGTTACTATACTAGCTTTGATTCGTACACACTTAGACTGTAGGGTAGTGTCATTGATCACGATGTAAGATATAAATAAAAATAAATTATCAAACAATCAAAATGGTACCTCTTGCAGGGAGTGTTGTCACGTGACAATGTAGTTACTTGTAGTTTAAAATTCTTTGAAAATGTTAACTTTTTACTAAGTTTTTAGGTTTGTGGTTTCTTTGTATGTGTGACGTGGTATTCACACCGCTCTGTAAAAAAAATGGAAAACACTCTAAAATTTCACACAAAACCATCACCACTTGAGTCTCCAAACATCAAGGACAACCTCTGACCTTTAAGCAAGTAAGGGAGAGACTTTGAGGACACTCTGGTTGAACTTCAAAAGTATTAGCACCATGGCCATCTAAGTGGATGGACGCCCCCCCCCCCCCAAACAAGGCTTTATAAAAATGCTTTTCTACAGAGGTTATAAGACCCAAAATAGAAGTCTAGGTTGATACTCATTCCGCCCAACACAAGTGGTAGCCCAACAACTTGATAATATTAATAGAACCGATAAATAAAATCTGAGAAAACGCATAGTGGGACTCACTCGTATCCCAAGTAAACATTATATCCAAGTAAGTTGAGTGGATCATCCCCCCCCCCAAGCCACCCAAACCAAATACTAAATGAGCTTCAAAGATAAAAATATAACCTATAGTATGAGAAAGCAAACTGTAAAAAAAAAATTATCTAAACTATTATGCATTCGCGCTCAGATTCGATTGAGTGATATCATGTTGTCATCCACCAATTGAGGAAGGCTCGCGTAAATACACCATGAGTGAACCCGGGGAGATGAAAAAAACTGTTGACTATCGTCTGCCACAATGTTACCAAAGTTCATTGCTTTGGAGGCAACCTAAACCCTTTAAGTATTTTTAAAATCTAATAAATAAGGCTGGTGTTTTGTTGTTGATTTTGTAGGATTCTGAGTGGAGGGCCTTAAAGGCGAAAGAATTGAGGCAATTAAAAATTTATGTTGGGGCAAGAGGAACAACTTGATTGCAACTCAATAATGTAATTTTTTTAGCTTTTCAAATAAGATGGAGGTTCTGGACGACTCAGCAAGAGCAAAGATCACTTGGCGTATCCCCAAGTAGCCTGAGAGAAAGTAAAACTAATGTTGCCAACGTTCAGTGTGATGTAAAAAATGTTTTATTAATCGTTTCCTTTAATCATGTCACTTGTTTTACATTAACCCCATTCTATATATAGAAAATCAGATCAGATCAGGAAAAAACGGTATTAGTTCTTCATTGACCCTCTTTCAATTTGATATTGTCTTCTGGAGACTTTTTTTGCCCCCAGCTAAGGTGTTCTAAACATTCCTTATATGGGAATGAGTGAAATATGAATACCCTAGGTGATAGTTGTGTGAACCCAACTAGAACTTGAGCGGAGAATTTGTTAAGTATACTTTCAAGGGTAGTAACGTCGACTTTTTGAAGCTTAAATGACAAATATGGCATCAAGTATTCTGGTGAGCTAGATTTGGCCCGCTGGGACACTCTGCGGTCATTTAAACTAAGTCAAAAATCACCCCACTCTGCACCTAGAATGTGTGTAATAGTCGGTATACAAAGTTTGAGTCGTTGAATATTACATATTTTTTGCAAAACTAATTTGGTTTACACATCAACTCAACCTAGTTGAATCCTACTAACAACATTTGTATCTTATTGTGGTTGCAGGTATGGCCACATCTAAAGTTGCACAAAAACTAGCAGCTCCTAAGGGAAAGAAACAGTGCTAAACAAAATGAAAGGATTCGCATAGATAGAGGAAAAATGAATAAACTTTATTCAAATAGTAATGGAAAAGTTATGTAGATTCCCCGATAAAAATAATCAAATACGGCAAAGGCTGGTGGATTAAGAAATATTCTTGAGAAAAGCTCTTATCCATAGATGCGGTGATTGATAGATATACGGAAATTATGAGAACACTGAGGTGTTATGACTTCTAACTTTTCACTAAGTTGCGTGGCTCATCCATTCACATTTGGTCAGGAGTTTTTTGCGGCATTTTAAATATTGAGCCAACGGGAAAGGAGACCCGTTTATTAGCAGCAATCAAACAAATGATTCTATAATAGTACAATGGAGGGCGGAACGATTCAGGACAGTTCTTAATGCTTTCTAGGTCGTGCTAAAAACATGGGGGGGGGGGCGGAAAATAAGCATGCAAACACCTACCCAAAATAGGAAAACTGGATAACATGAAAGAATGGTTAGCTAACCTAATTTCATATTATACCCCAAAATGGTTAAGAGCAGGCACAACAAGTGAAAACAAAAGACTAAATGTAGAAGCTCAATATTTGTTAGGTTCTATTGGTGTCTCAATCATGACTTCCAAACGAATCTATCCTACACCCTGCAAGGTCCGCATGCCTAGGCTGCATTATTGAATGGAATTAAACTCAATTTGGGGATAGTATATCTTCAAGATCCCCCATGCGTCACAACACGAAAAACTTCACTTCCCTTATCGGTACTGATCACTTAAAATGTTAAACAAGATCAATTATTAATTGAGCGCCGTTTCAGGGAAGCTTAGAGGGATAGGGAAATCCCTACAAAAATGTGAAATATAGGTATGAAATTATACTATGATATCCAATGCGTCCCTATTATTTACTTTCGTTGATAAAAAATTTAGTTTTGTGTTGCTAGAAATATATGAGAACACATACTTTTAGTGATGAAAATAAGAATATATATAAAAATTTGTCCACGTAAACTTCCCACCAAAAAAATATTTGGCTGGCATTTTGTTTAAGTAAGTGGTGTAGTCACGATTTTAACAGTTATCGGTGAACATTACTTCGTCACTATACGTGTATGTAATTTTTGACAAACTACGACATTCAAATTCGTCACAAATTATTCTCTATTAGGACAAAATGTTATTTTTCGTGCTAGATATATGAGAAAAAGCTTTTATTCAAAAACAAAAAATCCGTTAGAAAATTTTATCATCTAAAGTTTTCCAGTAAAAAAATTATTGAAGGTCATTTGTTAAGTAGTGCTCATCAGGAATTTAAAGTTATCAGTTACAGATTATCGTATATAATGTATCTAATTCATGACAAAATATTTTTTCTCTTATAATTTATAAAAACAATTTTACACAAAAAAAATTTCATCTAAAATAATCGTTGTCCAAAATCGACAAATTTAGAGCTCGGTAGTTATTCAATATTATAAATTAACTATAAAAATTTATATGTAATTGTCATTTATTTTATCAATAGATAATATAAATAATGTGGTGAAATATTTAATTGTCTTTAATCAATCTATGATATAGGGGACAACACGAAAAAAAAGTTCACAAAAATAGTGAGAAGGTGTTAAATAGCGGATGACTTAAAATTGTAGGATATTAAAAATATTTGCCTACAAAAAAATCATAGCTAAATACATTTTTTTCTACCATTTTCTATAATTACAAGTGAAGAGTTACAAAAAGAATAATAAAAGTGCTTCATCAGAAGTAGACAGAGTCCATTCGTTAATTGGCAAGTCAAAATATTAAGACCAATGAATTCGGTTCATTTTGTGAAATGAAAAAGTTCAATACATCAATTTTCTTAAATTATGCAATTATAAAATGCATCATTTGAAAAATACAATTCGGGTTATAGACATTGTGAGTGGGCACGGTTGTACCACAAGATAACTAATATTTGTTTGTTTAGCACTTTTTTTTCATTTGATACACGTTCATTGATAAGCACAATAAAAAAAATAATGTGTTATGTTTTGTGCATGTCTAATGATTTGTGATTGGTAAAGTACATAGAGTAAGTCAATCTATTTTCTTTTGTATATAAAAATGTACATATTTAATATTAGTTCCACATACGTTCGTTGAGTAACTATATGTCGCACCCCATTTTTCACAAAAGAAACGGCTTTTGTGCACGAACTAACAACTCTTTTGGGATTTTAAGTTTAAGGAATCGCCACCAAACGAATTAAGGCGCGTTACGACACTTATCTAACCTAACTAAGGTCAACGAGACCGAGATCAGGGTAAGGAATCAAATTACCTCGAGGGGAAGGTATTAGGCATCCCTCGAGGTCCAGAAATGTGGATCTCGGCCGTATCTCATGCAATCTATGTGGGGGTTACAAGTAGCAAATAAGGTCACTTCATTTATTAGTTTATTTAAGATTGCTAAGTGATAAGAAATATAAAACAAATAAGATCATTTTATTCTTAATTAATTAATTAATAACGGCTAGGTGATAACAAGTATTAACAATTAAAATCATTTTTATTAACTCAAACATCTGAGACTAGGGGATATAGCAACAAGCTGAATAAAATAGCTCATTATTGTCTTAATTAATATTTAAACATGCGAGTCTAAGTGATAAAATATTAAACAATTGAGAAATAATTTTTTTTATTTAAGTATTAAGCATGCAAAAACAAGTAGGATAACAAATACATAAACATTAAATAAAATTTAATGATAAGCGAGGGGAAGAAAAGAGGCCAATAAATAAGCAATTAGCGCAATTGGATTATGTTTTAATGTTAAATCTACACCAAATAAATTATTTAAACAATTTTAAAATTACTTCAATTAATGTATTATTGAGATACGATATATATTTGAATAAACAAATTATTACAATATCAAGCCAATTACTAAAAAGATTAAACAAGAAAGACATATATGCAAACAAGATATAGAAAGATAGCTCGCATTTTTTTCGATTTAATTTATTATGCTACACCAAACAAGAAAAAATGTTGCCAAAATGAAAACAGTGAGCAAGTTTTGAATAGAAACTAAATTTTAAAAAAAATGTTTGTTTCTTTATAGGGGTGATGCCACGATATATTAATCGCTTTGCTCCACCAACATAGAAGAAACAATTTTTATTTTGAGGTCGGTAGTAGAAAAAATAACAATAAGTGATTATTTGAATGATTTCAAAGATTTCAATTTGCAATAAGCATATAAATACACATATTTTTTTGAAAAATCATGGGTAGATGGTACTTCCGGCGGACGCATTGTTTAAGTACAATAAAAATTGGTGGAACTAGACCTCGTATTTCCTTTGACTTTCCCTTTAACGATAGGTTAAAAGATAGTGCTTATAATATTTTTAAAAGTAAACAATGTCATAATCAATCTAAAGTTTTAAAGGAGGATTTAACAATGACCTTTTTTTAAAAAAGAAATGTTGCAAAACTTTGTAAAAAGGAAAAAAACTAGTACGAACATTAATGTAATAAATTTATTAAATGCAAAGATTTTACTATGAAATATGTTCAAAAGCCCAGTAATTTGTTAAATACATGAATTGATTTTCTTTAAATATTATTATTCTAAGAAAAAAAAAATTGCATCATAAGTGCGAAATCTTTCAAGGACAAATCAAGATTTACTAATTAATTTAATATTAGCTAACTAAGAAGGGGTAAAAAACTGGCACAATAAATTTATTGGAGTGGGTATGAAAAAAAAGATTTCAAACCTACAAACATGATTTTTAGTAAACATATGAAAAATTAGTAAGGTTTACATTAACATTCATCTGACACGTACATTTACTAAGGTTCACTTTCTCTTGTTAAGTTCATTAGCATGCTAAAAAAATATTATAACTATAAAGTGATAAGATCTAGGTTACTAACTTAATTAATGTTCCAAGCTCCCATTGGTTCAACAACTAATTAAACCACAAAGGCAAACAAATAATTGATTTTAAATAGAATTAATTTGGGTGATTTCAATAGTTGTCTATTCTTAACGAATTAATAATAGACGGAACAAATTTATATCAATAACATAGTATAAAAAAATAATAAGCAAAGAAAACAATAGCATCTATATTATATCCCCCCCCCTTATAGCCAATCCCCCAAAATTCTATATATGTATGAGAGTTTAAGGTTTTATATGGAATATTACAAAAAAAAATGTTAAAATAAATACATAAGAAATATCTTCAAATATGAATAGACAAATGATCTCTCTTCTTAAAAACTTGAACTTTCAGTTTGAAAACCTGTCAAAGCAATCACATAACCTACGAAGTAATCAAATTTATTTAGACTAGGGAGACAACAATATGCAAATATTTAACAACTTATGCATAACAACAGGAGGAATAAAACGACAATGAGGCTTACACAAGGTACGAAAATACAAAAAAATTATAATGTAAATGCTAATTAGGAATACTAACCAGTTAAGCCGATTGGAATGGGTTAGCATTGAAAAACAAGTTGATCCAACCCTTTACTGAACCAAAAAGCCAAGTAGCAAAGTGGCACTTGAAAGTATACCGAAAAATTATTTCGTTAAAGAGTGCAACAGAGCAATAAGAGAGTTAAGAAGTTCTAGTTCTGAGTTGATGAGAGGAATGAATGAGTTGATGAGAGAACTTGTTATGGAAAGATGGTGGTTAAAGAATGCAAAGGGGGTCTCTTTATTACCGTAGAAGGGGGGGAATAGGGAATAAATAAAAAGGGTAAACAAATATTTTTTAAGTATCAAGTAATATTCTATTTTCCTTATCTATATAAGGGACAATAAGAATGTTTTCAAATATTTCATAACCAAATAAAACAAGTAAGATAAAATTAATTACAGAGTAATCATATTTTTCATAAATAAGACGAGCCACTAAATTAGAAAGATATTCTTCTACCATAAATAAGTAAAGTAAGAAATCATGATGAACTTACAAATAAGGAAAAATAGATCAATTAATATTATTTTCCTCATTTCAAAAGAGCCAAAAATTGGAATTATTATTTTCCTAAAATAAGCAAGTAAAAATCTGCCTAATTTTCAACAAAAGAAAAAGGGATCAATTAACAATATTAAAAAAATAATAATAATAAAAATATTCATCTCATATTAAAATTTAACTAATAAATAAGCAAAATTGGAAGGAAATATATGGGATCCATAAATAGTTTTTATTGACATTTTAAATAAAGTCTTTACTTCATAGTGAAATAATGAGTTACTCAATAATTATCAAAAGATTGGAAGAATCAAATATTAATTAAATTTACCAAATTTTAAACCTACAAGATTGCTATCCGAATCTACTAATTTAAGGAGAATTTTTGTAGTTGCCACATATAAACAATGAATCAAAAATTGAAGAGAAGATATGGAAATCAACATTAACGAATTTTAACATAACTAAGACAAGCAATAACCCAACTAAATCAAATAAGGTCCAAGGAAGTTGGTATACTAATGTAAAAATCATTCAAAGATAAAATTGATTTAACCAACAAGATTGTTCCATTTTAATTAGTAAAAGAATCAATTAGAGACATGAAGATATGTACTAGTATCAACTAGCATTCAACATTTATGAGTTCAATTATGTCAAACATAACAAAACACTAAATAAACGATGTTAGCAATAAATATATGAATCACAAATGAATTAGTAATTAAAAAAAGTAATGTACGGGGATGCATCTCCGTCTAAAAACGATCCCAAAGCCTCTGAACTACGTTGGAGCTCGTTGTTCGCAGGTGTTGTTGTTTCGTTGGTGGTGTAGGCTGTTGTCGTTTGCCATTTCTCCCCTTATTTGCTGCTCTACCTCGCACTTGTTGCTTCCCTTACCGGCTGGTGTTGCGGCCTTGGCCAGAGCTGCAGTCCCTGCAGGAGAAGAAAAGGGAGGAAAAACAGAGAGGGGAAACGGGGGCAGGGAGAGGAACAATGGAGAGGGAGACGATTGGAGAGAAGGGAAGAAGGGGGAGAGAAAGAGGCGGTGACTGCCAGCGGGTGGTGTCTCTGGCCTGCTGCTGCTGTCGTACGCCTCTCCAGGCGCTGCTGCTGCGCGGGATGCCGGTGGTGGTGGCCGGTGGTACCTGCAAAATAAGGAGAGAAAGGGGAAGAGGAAAGAGAAGGGAAGTGACGGGAAGAGGAGAAGAGAGGGACAATTGAGAAGAAGGGGAAGAGGGGGAAGGAAAGGAGGAGAGGGAGAGGGAGAGGGAGAGGAGGCTGCCTGGCGGCCATCCTGCCGGACTAAAAATGGGGGTGTTTTTTCGGAAAAAGGCGAGCGAGGGTGAGAAAGGAGAAAAAAAGAGAGAAAGAGAGAGTGAGGGGGCAGCTTTGGTGTGGGTGTTCGGGAGGGGGTTTTTGGGGGTCGGACAGTGTTGGGTGATGTTTTTTTTGTGTGCGTTTGATCGCCACCTCTGGCTAATGGCCTCGCCGGCCAGAAAGAGATGGGAGGGAGAGGAGGCTGCCGGAAAAGGGAGAGAGAAGGGAGAAAGGAGAAAAGGTTAGGAGAAGAGAGGGAGAAGAGGAGAGAGGGAGAGATTTTTTCAAGATTAGGTCTTTTAGTGTATTTGAAAATAGGAAGAATAAGAGATCAAATTTTGACTGTAGAATTAGTTAGATGACCGGCTAGGATTTTATAATAGGATTTAGTTATTTAAACGGACGGATGATATTAATAGATGAAGTCTTGAAATTAGATTGGAAAAGATATGGAATGGCTAAAATTGTAATTAAATTGGCTAGAAATGAAATGCAAGAATGGCTATGATTGAAATAAAATTTGAATTGGAGTGGCTAGAATTGGAAGAAATTATAATAGAATAGGCTAGAAATTAAATAATTTTAAGGAAAGTCTAGGAATTATTATTTAATAAAAATACAAAAAATATATATATATATTTTTATTTGAAAACATTTAAGATTTTAAAAAATTTGAAAATTTATTAATAATTTAAAAATATTGTAATAATATTCACAATAATTATAAAGTAACATTGCAAATACGTAATTTCATGCAACATCGACTACAATTTTACAATAAAAAAATAAAATTAAAATGCGGTATTTAACGAATAGCATTCATAAAATTGGTAAAGTTCGGTCAAAAATTGTGGTGACAAACACATCCAAAGAGAAACAATAACTTACAAACCTTAGACTTTGTGAAGGTTGGCAATAATTCATGAATTTCTATACTTTTTTCATCAGTGTGAAAATTGAAAATAACTAAAAAAGAAAAACCACAAATAAAATAAAGAACTAGCGAAGGATTTCAAAATAAATTATGGTGAAGTACTAAAGTTATTGGCATCGATGTTCAACTTGAACAATTTTTTTTTTTAATAAACATTCAAAAGTTTACTTTTGTAAATTTTAATTTTACTTAAATAAGTTAAATGTGGACAAAAATAAAAAAATAAAAAAGAACAAAAATTGTACTAAGTAAAATTTAAATATAATTTTAAAAAAATACACGTTTAATTCCAAAAAGAATATAACCCAATTGTGGGAATGGATTGTGGGTGGTAAATTCATGCATTGTGCATAAGTATGCATAATCATATAATACATTGTTTCTTAAAAACGTAAAATTTTAAAAAACAAGTCGAATGAAGTATAAAATAAACAAAAAATAAAACAACAAGAGAAAATTGGTATGATGTGGTAAGCACTCCTTCACATCCACGCTTCAGGTCGTGATGTGATCGAAAGCAGCAGAAAGCATAATGTGTGATTTCTGTCCAGGGTTGACAAAAAGTTATGTATCTATATATCTATAATATATATAGGTTGTGTAGTATATTATATATCTATATATATATATTATATATAGAGTAATTAGGTGACGAAATTAGATTTTGTTCAAACTACGGAAATATAGATAACTTTAGAGACAATTGATTTCGTTACAGATTAAACTAAAATATATATAACTTTGGTAGTAATAATCTTTTAGTAACAAAGCATCTGGTTTTTGCGAACTATAAGATGTTTTTAACCTATCTCTAATCATTCATAATTGTCTCGTGGCCTGATAGACTACGTCGAGACCAAGAAGTGTAAATTGACCAGCCTCAAACCAGCCATCATGAGATTGACACCTCCTACCATAAAGTGATTCAAATGGTGCCTAGAGATACTCAAATGGTAGCTACTCTTGTTGGAAAATTCTATCAAAAGTAGGTGGTCATTCCAATTATCTTTGAAGTCAATGACACACTCTCTAAACATGTCTTCTAGGAATTGGATGGTGTGTTTTTCTTGACCATCCGTTTGAGGAAGAAATTTTATACTAAGCTTCACTTTAGTAGCAAGACAACTTTGGAAAGACCTCCAAAAATTAGAAGTAAATTGGGCACCTCTATCCAAAATTATCGACAATCGTGCCCCATGAAACCTTACGATCTTTTTAATGTACAATCTATCATAATCTTCCGCTGAATAGGAAACCTTGACGGAAAGGAAATGGGATGATTTATTCAACCTATCCACAACAACCCATATGAGTAATGTGGCCATAGGTACGAGGAAAATCTACCATGAAGTCCATGTTGACATGTTCCTATTTCAAAGTAGGGATATCAATATCTTAGTTATACCTCCCTGTCCTTGATGGTCGGCCTTGAGTTGTTGGCAATTTGAGCATCTAGCCATGAATTTATCTATGTCTTTTCATTGTGTTCCATCAATAAATATCACGTAAGTCACGGTAAATCTTTGTTTCCCCTAAATAATTGAATCTCGATAACGATAGGATCCTTATATTTTGCCTAGCCATTAAATATACGGTACCACAAACCTTCCTTGGTGCCTAAGCACCCCATCTTCTCCTTGAGAGAAACTTTCTATAGATTTCTTAAGAACCGACACTTTTAATTCCATCAAGATAGGGTGATGATGTTATTTAGACTTCACATCAACAAAAAATGGATGACTCAGAATTATGACGGATCATGATACCCCCTTTTGGAGAATCTTCTAGTCGAACACCAAACCGGGTTAGCCTATGCACATCACGGGCTAACTCCATTTTCTCTTATTCGACATGCGACGCACTACCTATTGATACCCGACTCAAGGCATCCGTAACCATATTGGATTTTAGGAGGTGATCCCTATTCAGGTATCTGAGATATTTCTTTGTTGGGCTCGTTAACCCATAAACTAACATGTTTAATTCATCAAGTTTTGAAGATATTGGTTGATGAATATTGAAGTTGTTGATGAACAATTATTGAATTCTTGTTGATTGAGTTGTAATATGCCTTTAGTTGTTTGATTCGTCTTTCAAGGCTATTTTATGAGTCTAAACTATTGGGTATTGAGGTATTTAGTGATCCTAAGTGTTTGTGGGTGAGATCCATGGAATTTTAGAAGGTTTAGAGATGAAAAGTAGATAAGAGAAGTCGGAAGTCCCGGCTAACAAGCCCTTGGGTGCCGCGCGTGCCACAACCCCTCAGGGCAGGCTCTGTCTGATGGTACTTGGCGCGGTGCTCCTACCAGAGACCCTCAGATCAGGCTTTGTCTTAAAGGACTTGGTGCGCCGCGCCACCGGATCACCTCATACTAGAGTCTGTCCGACAGGCTCTGGCGCACCGTGTCGCTTAGAGCACTAAGGCCTGCTGGAGACACCGTTCTTTCCCTATCTTTTCTTACTAATTCCTAAGTGATGTACCTAATATTCCTAGTGGATTCGAATATTCTAAGTACATATGAGAATCATGAAATAATCCATTAACATGAACCATGAACCTTGAATCCATAATTTAATTCAAGGAATGTTAAGATCAAAGTCAAAGAAGAAGTGAGAAGTTAAGTCTAAGGGCTATAAGTAGTTAAAGTAAAGTTCTTAAAAGCTCCCAAGAGTCGTATTAAATGTTTTGACCTATTGTAAGTCGATTCTTTTTTTTGAACTTCGATTGCAGAAAGAGAAAGTTGAATTCTTTCATTAAAAGAAGGATAAGGGAACTAAGTATTACGTGAAGTGTGATCAAGATCAAAAGTTTCAATTTAAGCAAAGGAGTAAAGAGTTGAGTTCATTTCTCAAAGATATAGAGAATATGTATTCCATAGAAAGTTTATAATTGTTTTACATTTAAGGTAAGAGGAACTAAAGACTTCCAAAAAGAGTTTTGATTGAGAAGGCGAACATTGATTCCAAAGAAGCTTTTGTAAACATGAAGTGTTGAGAAAAATATCTCAACCCAAAAAAAGGAAGTTAATTCTAAAAGTTTATGAGACTAAGGATTACTTTTGGGATGATTAGTATTGAGCACTGGTGTTGGGATAAGAGTTCATATCAGCTGAAGCCCCAATGTAACTATGTACAGATGATTGGTGTCCACGAGTCTATCTTTTGATGATCACATAAGTCTTTAAGCTAGTGGATAGAATTAAGTAAGAGGTACATACCTATATTGCAAGATATAAGATGGTCAGCGGAAGATTGAGGTTAAAATGTGTACCCATAGCTTAGGCTCATCAGTGATGGTTATCGGTTAAGAGAATTCCACTGAAGTTAATTATTTTTAGACATAGAAGTTAATTGTATTTTGTATACATAAATTTACTTTAGTGTCATATACAGGTCATAGTTAATTGTATCGTGCATACCATTCAGACTTTCGCTCATGTTCAGAATGTTTTTAATATCGCACATTACTTTAAATTGCATTATAATGAAATGAGAGGTAATCATGAGTTGAACATTAGCCAAGTCAAGGTTCTTCCCTACCGCTTTTCAAGGCTAATGTTGGTTTTTATCATCCTTCGGCATACTGGTACATTCAAAGTACTGATGTCAGTTGGCCTGCATCGTCTGATGATTCAAACGCAGGTAACCAGGATCAGCATCCAGCACATCGTTAACCCAGATCGAGCACTCAGATTTAGTGGTGAGCCTCCTAGAATTCCAGAGGATTCTTTTATATGCTTTTCGATATTTCAATTTCATAATGTTGTGGGGTCTTTCCCAACATTCATGATTGTATGTTTAGAGGATTCATAGAAGGATAGTAATTTAGTTTAGTTTAATCTCTTTTATTTCAAATTTTATATTTGATACTTAAGTTTCATTTTATCTAAGATAATTAATTAATGTATTTCTCATGAGAATGTTTTCATCTTTGTAATTGAATTAAGTTAAATCTTCTGTTGAGTAAGTAAGTTAGGAAAAGGGTTCGCTCAAGGACAACCAATGCCGTGTTGGGGGTGGCCATGTCCGAGTGAGTCTCCGGGCTTGACAAAAAATTTTGTAAAGAAGTGGAAGTTTAGACTTGTATATTTGTTCTTACATAATATGCAGGAGATTGGGAATGTAGCTTAGGTTTGAGCTACCGCAATAGTTTGTAGTAGTTCATTCCAGTGTTTCACAGTTTCATGTGAGAAGGCATGTGTTATCACTAAAATACCTACTGAAGATAGATATTGGTATTAAGGGTAGTTTATCTTGATGAGGAGATTCCCATTCAGATTGGGACCTCAAATCGCCAAGTTAGAACAAATGACTGGTAGCACAGTCATGTTCTATTTAGGAATAAATGTGTTGAGGAAGGAACTTGGAAGATGAGGGGAGGATAGAAAAGAATAAGTACCCCTTTCTCATGAATCCGGAGAAATTTGAAATTAATGTACGAATCATTTTCTTTGCATTTTTTTTAAGTTGGCATGTTGTATTTACATTTTGCTGGTTTGGTATTTGAGCTGGATGTTATATACTTAGCCTAATAAGATTAATATCATTCGAGGAAGAATGTCTCCAAGGGGTAGATATTGTGACAATCCACTATTTGATAGAGCTTTAATTGGAAAGAAACATTTTTAGAAATAATGAAAAATCTGAAATTTGGCATGTTATGTTAAATATAAATTTGGATCAACTTCAAATGATCATAACTCCTACTAAAGGATGGGTTAGGTGGGATAAAACATACCATATGAAAGGTCTTGAATTATCATTCCAATGCCACCAAGTTTGTTAATTATTGAGCATGATGATTGAGGGAGAGATGGCCAATGAAGTTAAGTCTGGCCATAAAGAAAATCAACCCGTTATTTAAGAGGGTTATTTTGGTGTTTCCCCAACCCAGTTAATAAAATTCATTTTTAGTAATTAATTAGGGGT
The DNA here is from genome assembly GCA_027704765.1 of Solanum habrochaites. NCBI lineage: Eukaryota > Viridiplantae > Streptophyta > Magnoliopsida > Solanales > Solanaceae > Solanum > Solanum habrochaites. The sequence goes on from JAKWJA010000037.1 coordinate 20,513, forward strand.
ATAAACTGATTTATGTCAGTTTAGACTATTAAAAATTATGCTAAAATTTAGAGAAGAGAAAAGAGGACAAAAAAATTGGAGAAATGTCAAGACGTTCTTGGATATTTCTTGTGGAATCGAAGTAGTAACACTAAGGGTTGATACCTAAATAGGTATGTCAGACTTTCATAGAGTAGGGTTTGTTCAACCATGCGACATTCATGTATATTTCAGCGAAATTCATTCTATGAAGTCTGATGATTTTGAATTTTGTTCTTGAAATTGACTTTCGTTCTTAAGTTCGGATAGGATTGTTGAGATATTGAGGAAATCATGTCAATTTTAGTGTTTTTTTATTAGTAGATTGTTGTGAACATGTGTTGGGCATCTGAATCAATGGAGAAATTTCTAAAAAGAATCTAATCTATGCAAATCAGGATTAGAAATCGAGGAAGAATAAAGCTACACAGAAAATGTGAACCATATCCACGACGCGGAAGTGGACTATTCTCAAAAATCATTTCGCGACTAAATATTAAATGCATCTCAGTGTTGCGCACTTTCTTCAAGACAATGTTTTTTATTCTTTCTCATTATAAACTATATAAAACACTCTTAATCATCACAATATCCTTCCCATCACAAATCATAACTTTTAAATGATAATTTGTAATTCAAATTGAATGTAGAGTTAAGAGTCAAGTCTTGAGTGTTCTTAGAGTCATTTCAAAAGTCTTTTGATTGCTTTACTTTATTTAAGACTTGAGCATTGAGTTTAGTATGTGTAAGAGTGATGTTCTTTTTCTTCAAAAGATTATATGACAAAAAAGTATTCTCAAAGAGTAAATGTTTCACATTTAAACAAAACACGTAACGGCTGATTTCCAAGAGAGATTTGAGATATTTTTGAGTGATAATCTCCAACCACGAATTAGTTAGTGTTTTTAAAAATCTGCGCTGGTTAGATTTTTAGCAGTAGTCTGGAGAACTAATTTGGGGGAAAAGCTGAGTTTTGTTTAGAGAATGCAAAGTTTCATAAAAAGGTTGTTAGCAAACATAGGTAGAAAAGGGTCATATATTTTAGATGATTCCTTAATGTTTTTAGCATAGACTAGTGAATCCACTTAGTAATTAAGTCTATATCCCTTGAAAGGTATAAGACGTCCGTAGCAGCGCGAGTCACGACGTTTGATCATCACATAGCTCATAATGATGGTTGTCAGTAAGATAAATTCCCACAGAGATATTTGGTATTCTTATATACACAAATTTACTAGTATTTTAATATACAAACTGTGTTATTGTGTTTTTACTAATACACTGGGTTGTTATCTTCATCATTAAAAGATTTTCTTATACTACATCTTTGTTACTACTTTATATTGAAAAGAGTTGAGTTGAATTATGATGAAGTAAATTTCTTTAGTTCCTTTCAAACGTTTGGTATTGTTTAGAATTTTCCCCTGCCATTGTCTAAAGTTAAATATAATGACGTCATTTGATATACATAATTTTATGATATAAATATAGGTAACTAGGATCAACATCGAGTGCTTCGTTGATCAAGTTGAGCATTTCAGAATCATTTGTTGAGCCTCCTTGCTTCCGGAGGGTTCTTTTACGTAGATTTATTATTCTACTTTATTAGAATTTCTTGGGTCTTGTCCCGACGTCCACTGTTATTAGTGGCTTCATATACAGTTAGTTATTGTTAGTTCATTAGTCTTTATATTTCAGTTTTTGTTTTATTTTAATGCTTCAGTTGCCTTATTCGCCAGTTTAGTGTTTTGTTTTGTAACATTCTAGTTTATTTCATGAACTTATCTTTGTTAAGTAAAGTCTTTGGTTGAGTATTAATCCATGTCAAGGGTTTCTTGGTCTACATGCACTGCTATATATTTAATTTAATATAATTTAAATAATTTTAGAAACTTGTATTCAACAATTTTTAAATGATTGCAATGTAATAATAAAATCATATACTAATTATATAAGTATTAAATGTCTATAAGCTACATTTAAATACTTGCATGAATCTCATATTTTGTACTGAATTACAAATGGGAAGGTTTTTCAAGAACTCTAGTTCTAAACTAAAATGGCGATTGTGAACTAATTTTGATCCCTTTTTCGAAAATTTTATGGTTTTGCTTTACTAATGAAGTCCAAATGCCTTGGGTAATTCTAATCCCTTTGGTTGGAAAAACTCATATTCATATTTCTTCTTCGATTATGAGGTTGGTTTTGAGTTGATTGGCCCAATTTTCAATGTTATGAAGTGGGAGTTGTTATTTCGAGTCTTATTATGATTACTTTATTGAAATTATATAGTGGGGTATTCGATAGCATTCAAGAGGGGATGAGTCAAGTCCACGTTAGATTAATTGATTCCACTTAGGCAAGTGATCTCTTAAGTTTTGTAATCTAGTAGAATTCGTGAATTTCCTTCATTGTGTGTGTTGGAGAATAAAGAGGTTGAGGTGAAGGGTTTATTTTTCACTGGGTTAATATTGATGAATAAAAAGGACGTTAATGAAAAGACAATGTATTGCTAATAAATGCTTTGTGAATTGGCTCTTTGTGGCCCTATCTATGGTTGATCAAATGCCTTGATGACATGAATATGGACATGAATTGGTTGAATTGTTGTGTCTTCCTTATGGTGTCAAATTTGTAATGTGCATTGATTGTTGTACATTGTGATGAGACATATATTATAAACATGAGGTTAGGTCCATATGTGAATCTGATTATAAAGTTGACGATAGGGAAATTATTTTGACGAGTGATGAGTATTGTATATGAAGTCGACGGAATGGTGTTGTGGGTTTCCCAGCGTGACTTAGTAAACCGAAAGTGAAAGCAAAGGGTTGTCTACTGAAATGATGTAAAATTGAAGAAATATGGTTCCGAACTCAATGAATACTTAGGAATAGTGTTCAAGATGAAAAATCGATATGAATCTAAACTCAATAGTTTCATTACACAATATATGACAATGGGATAATAAGAATAGACTTAAAAAATAAGGAACTCAGAGTTTCAACATCAATTCAATCTAAAAATCTATATTTACTCTTTCGATTTTTCTCAAACTAATACTCTCTTTCATTTGAATAACTGAAACATTTATTATTGATATAATTCCCATAGATTAAATAAAAAAATAGAGTTCTTGTGGAATATAAACATGCTCAAAAACTCAATTATCTCAATGTATAATAATATATATAACAACTCATGATAAAGGAGTTAAAAATCAGAATCAATAACAAAACTAATATTAAAAATTCTATAACTAAGGTATAACCCTAGATTAAACTTTTAGTGACCGATTTGAGATGTAGGGCACGAGAACGAACACAATCCATCACTGTTAATACCCTTACATACTTGATTTTTGAATCCACAAACTTAAAATTTTGTGGAGGCTTGATTTTATCTTGGGCTTGAGAAAAAACATTCGATTTTTGGAGGGAACCTTTGATCTTGGAATCTCGGTGCTTCATTATGATAAATTGCACTCTTTTATGTTTTCTTAGAGTGGAAGAACATGGGAAAATTTTTACGCCTCAAGTCTACTCCATGGACGTGGCCAACACTCGAAAATTATTTTCGGTCTCCAAGAGAACCCTTAGTCTTGTGATGACTACTAGCGGCGAATTACTCAAAAACTTGAGATATGAATAAAGCGTTTAATTCTTTATCTCAAGAAACTCAACTTAAAATACATTAAAGTACTTACATATATCGATATCTAGTTTGCCAAAAAACATAATAAAAATAAAAGGGGATACTGGAGACTCCTCAAACATAACATCTATGTAGCCTATATTGTTCAACAGGATGTCGGGACATAACCATGACCCCTGAAATGAATAACTTAAAGGAACAAGGGAGTCATCGGGGAACGTATGGAGGCTCCGAAAACCAAATTAGTGTGTCAAATGGTGTCAACGGAGCACTGATTAATGATGCTGAAAACTCCGATTAAGCATTATGGAAAGATAATGACAAATGATATCAGGACATGGAATGCTACTCATCATATATATATATATCTCTATAATATATAGATATAAGATATATATATCATTATATATATAATATATATATATATAGATATATATATAGAACCCTAGTCCGTCGATGTTGTGGCGCCACGACAAATAAGGATTTCTCTTTTAAATTTTTCTATTAAAAAACTAACCTCCCCTTTCATGAAAGTTGCAAATTGCTGATAAGTTTCGACCCTTTGTTAAAAAAAGTTGCCAACCTTAGAAAGACAGTGAGAATTTATGAATACTTGCGGCTTCTTTATGAAAAGTTGTGACGTATGAAGGTAGACCTTTCCGAATGGTTATAACTTTTCCAAAGAGTTGTGACCTACACTTTGTTTATTATAAATAGAGGGATTTTATGTCACTATTATTTTTAGGTTTTTTACGTTATAGGGTAGTCAAATTCAAATATATTAAGTGAATTTCTTATGACGTCTTTTACATTCCTTGAAGTCCTCATCCTCCTACTTCAACGAGATTAATATTTATCAAAAGTCATAGTTATTCATGTAATTATTAGAATTTCTTTTTACTATTCTGGAGACCTTTTAAAACTCTGTTTAAATTTCAGTAAGGATGATCTAAAATCGGTCTTCTGTATCTTCCCTTCTTATGGGTTTATTCATATAAAGAAATAAAAATGATTTTAATCGCAAAATGACATTACTACTCTTGCACCATTGAGTCCACGACTCATAAAACTACTGAAATGGTTCAGTTCATCATATTTGGTTCTTTAATAACAAAACTTTTATTTTTGCCACTTTTATTCTATATTTTTTCCGCTTCAGCGGGAGTTGAGTTAAACACATAATTAGTTGTCTTTATAAAGTGTGTTTCATTCCTCAAGTTTTTTTTTTTTCCTCCGATATAATGAACGCATAACTTTCACGGTAAAACATAGTAATTCATGTATCTATTGCATTTTCTTTTTTCTATTTTTGTGTCTTCTTTTTAACTCATTTAAAAATTCCAATGAGGATGAATAAAAATTTATCGTCTATTTGTCTCTTTATATAGTTTTATTTGTATACTTTTTGGAAAATTTTACTGTGGGTTGTGCTATATTTGATGCACAGAACAATAAATATGTGATAACTAATACGCAACCAGTGTTGATTGTAGTAAAAGAATCAAAAAATTGCACTCTCGCGTTGTCATAGGTTAGTATATTATTTTGATGCTCATTCTTAGGTTCAAACATTTTCTAGCCCTTGCACCCCTTCCAGGATATTTAGTATAGAGGAAACTAGTTCCTTTTGTATTGCAAGTTCAACCACGTTTGTCATTTTCTTCGTCTTTTTTTAGATACTAAGGATCAAGTTTTCTTGGAACTAAAGAAATGTCCAAAATACAAAAAAATATATTTATGGTAATGAATATGCCAGTAACAAAGAGTGCTAGAGCCTTTACCCGATAATTTATTAATGTCATAGATTCAATGTTTACTATAAACTTTTTGAGGGACATTTAAATGCGCTAAACGATCATTCTGTTTTGTAGTGTAACTCTGTCTTTTGATACTGTTTTCGTTTTTTAATAAAGAAGTCAAGTTTATTGATTTTACGCTCTTTAAAATAAATTTGTGAGCCATAAACATGGATAAAGATTATTAATTTATCTTTCTAAGAATAAGTGAAGCAACATGCATTTTTCTTCATGATTGTTAGGAAAGTTAGTATTGCCTTTTCTTAAAAAATATCATCACCTCTCTTCATGGGTGTCAATTTTAGAAAAAAAAATCATCAAATTCAAATTCTAAGTCCCTTCTTTTTATATGTGCATAACACTTGTGATGACTTTGAGTTGGCTTTAGTGTATCTTTGATAAGATGTACTTCCTCCATTGCGTCATGATCCAAATCTGACATTAATAAAGTTGCTTCTCCTACTTTGCATGAACAAACAAAGGACTTGTATCTATGCCCATACAATGCATGATAATTGCCCATCTGAATACTAGACTAAAAGTTATTATTAAAGGTGAATTATATAAGAGGTAGGTGATCATCAAAAATTCTCTTTAAATCTAAAAGGAATTCTCTCGACATGTCCTCTAAGGTCTGTATAGTACATTATGCCTGATCATCCATCAACTATTAAAATGTTGTACTGAGATTTACTTGATTATCAAGACCTTTTTGAAATGATTTCCAGAAAAGAGAGGTAAATGGAGGACCCCCTATATGAGATAATATAAAAGGGAACCCCAGGCAACCTTAGTATCTCACATATCTAATGTCTTGTAAAATACTCAGCAGAATCTATAGTCTTGACAACCAAGAAGTGAGTTGACTTAATGACTTTGTCCACTATCACACAAATAGAGTCATATTTGTCACGACCGGAGTCTAGACCCCAGATGAGACTGGCATTGTTGACCTCTCAAAGGTCGCAGACAAGCCTACTTACGTTATTGTTACTTCATGTAGAATAACTTTAGCAGAAAATTTGAAATTTTTATTTACTTATTTCATATGACACATATTCAATACTGCAATAAACGTAAACTTGCAAAAACGGCACCAATACAATGCCTGAAATAATATGGGAAAGAAAAGCTAGTGGAATATACACCACTAACTCAAACCTATATCTTAGCTAGAATATAATGGGCAAGAGTCCTCGAAAGCATGAGTTCCTACCATGTCCGGATGAATGCTCCACATCCGGATCGCTTTAGCGTCAACCTGTAAGCACTAATGTTCGCTTGTGCCTGCACCTTAAAATGTAGAGTTGTATGAGATTAGTACACACTTATACTAAGTATGGGTATATGCAAGCACACACCAAGGATATGCATAATTAAGAAGAGATCTTTCCTAACGATATGGATCATGAAAAGTCAAGTCAGTAGAACTGTCGAATTTGGATCAGGAAAGTCATGCAATGAGAGTAACATGCATCATCATGCTTATCATTTTGCAAACAGCACATAATATATTTCACATATCATATCACATAGCTCATATAATTCTTTCATATGTAATGAGACCTTGGAATCATGAATTTTACATTAGGACTTCCCAAAATGAGGGCTCAACGCATGAGACCTCAACTAGGGAGCCTTCTTTAGCAAAGAGAGAGTCTGCTTCATTCATTCATACGTACTTCATTTTTTGTTCTTTCATATACTAGTGCAACCAGCAGTCATACCTAGGATGTAGTTTAGGACTCTCATCGGGTTCACTGTGCAATGACCAAGAATAACCTAGTGTCATTAATTAAGTCTAGCTCAACTCTTGATTAACCTATCCTAACACCTTTGGTATCGTTTATTTCATTATTTGCCTTCGTTGAAGGTGACCTCATTCTTTATTTGGGAAATTTAACCTCAACCGACATAGATCATGTGAGCATCATGAAATCAAGTGTCTGCCCCACACCGAAAAGAGGTGGAATCACCGGCCAGAGTGGTCCGAACACGCTAGCGTATATAGGGAGTCAAACCCTGCTAGATCCCTATATTGGCAATATAGGTTCAAAGACTAGAAGATATAAGGATACCCAAACCCCGCATGTCGAACAGTCTCATCTCATGAAATTTACGTGAACCTCCGCCCTTCTCGAAGGAAGGCATCACCACTCATATTAGCTATCAGTGGGTTGCGTACAAAGTTCCATTTTAAATATCAACTCAAACATAATGGCAAGTTGGCTTGTAGCATGCGACAATCATATCTCATTAGAAGATTATCCATTCATCATTAGTATTAAGGATTGCATTAACTTCAATACTTTCATTAGGTTGTTTATAGAGCCTGGTCTCTCATGAACTTACAATCTCATAGTGGTATATTTTGTAAACATTTAACATGACTCATTTGAGATTGCTTCCTCTTTCACCTTAGCTCTTATCGTGTTGTCACACTAAACGGATAGTGACCATATCTTGTTCGAAAGGCCATTTGGGGGTATGTTCATCTCTCACCCTACGTTAGGGTATCCTGACCTTATTTAATTGTAGAAATAGTTCCACTTGGAGTTGATCAAACAAGTCGTTAATCTGAGGGAGAGGATACTTAATATTAATGTTCACATGGTTAACGTTGACAGTAATCGATTGCACATTCTCAGGTACCCATCCTCTTTTTTCACAAATAAAATCCTGTTGCCCACACCTGGGGAAATTACTATGTTGATGAAGCCATTGGTTATTACATCCTTGATTTGAGCTTAACTCTTTCAATTCGGTCGTAGCCATCCAATAAGAAGGAATTGAAATGGGATGTGCGTCTGGTACAAGGTTCCAATACTAAAATCAATTCCAAAATGTCGGGAGCGATTTCAGGAATATTTAGGGAAGACCTCGAAATTCCATGCAAAGAAGGACTAACTCATAGAAGAACTTAAGAGCTGAATCTGGACTATTCCAATATGGTTTGGTTGTTAGACACCTTTAGAGACTCATCTTACACGCCTTTAGACAAGAATTATTTATGCCTCTATGAATAGAATTTCTCCCCGTCTACTCTAAGGACGGGGTGAGTGGAAATATACTTGGACAAACTCTTGTCATCAATCAATGGAAGAAAAACAAACATGCACCCTTGCTCCATCCAAAATGTAATCGAAAATCTACAATATCAAGTTTTACCAATTAAACACTGGGAACTCTATTGGGCAACATTATAGGACAATTTCTATATACTCTTTTTGCATCCACTGACACACCAACCGGGGTAGTCACCATAGAAGGTTGTTTTAAGATATCGGGAAAAATAACAAACTTGCTAGGTACCAAAGGGGTAAAAAATGATAAGGTAGAACCTAATTAATGTAAAGAATATACATTTAAAGATATGACTTTTAACATACCGTTCACCACATCGGGAGAATTCACTTGTTCACCTCTAGAACGGATATCATAAAAGTGATTCTTTCTTGGAGCATCACCATAAGAACCACTCACCTTCCCACTCCCCTTCTCTTGCCCCTTCACATAAGGAATATTAACCTTGCGGACCATTTACCACACTTCGAGCAATTGTGAGTTTCAAAATAGGCATTCACCAGTATGTGTTTCTTTGCCAAACTTCCACATGTGGCTTATTGCTTGTGAAATTGTTCCTCTTCCATTTTAGGAATTAGGGTTTAGACACCCTTATCATCAAGAGCTTGGGGAAATTTGGAAAAGACTTATTGGAGAGGAGAACATATTCTAAAATCTAGGATATCTTAATTTCAAACTTTCCTTGGAATGCACCAACTTTAAAGACCTGGACTTTGATACGCTATATTCGTAAATACTCAGTCTTATTTCTTCCACTCTGTTATGAATCTTGAACCATTAGAGGGAAATATAATATTTCATGAATAATAGCAGAAGGGACATTCTTCCACTAAGTCATCGGGACACTCCCGGAAGAAAACGACTCATCTCATCCCTTGGGTGTAGACACCAAGGAGGGAACATACATAGAAAATTTTGTTAAAATTTAAGGATTATTCAAGTACAATCATACCTCCTTGACAAAAGGTAAGAAGACTTCTTCCACCTTCGCTTCCCTCAAAACTCTTTACGAAGAACCTATCATAAAGGCTTCTGTAGATATTCAAAGTCACCGGACCACATCGTCGCACCCGATTATCACTCAATTAAGTGTACCTAGTTTTTTCCAATCTTGAGTAGATAGATAAACCAACTCCAGATTTGCACCCATCGTAACCAAAATAGCAAATACGAACTTATAGAGACCTCATCCAAAAAATTTTGAGGGTATTTCATCCGTTTAGGGACCAAAAGAAATAGGGCAGGGCATCATGTAAAGTCTCTCAAATGAGATTCCATAGTGGATAGCATGATGAGGCACCACGGGGTTCCAACTTCCCGATCACTGAGTCGTCATGGCGGGACTTAGAAGAAAGCCCATTAGTTGTGAAGTCATGGCTTAGGACAAATTCAGAAAAGTTACCCTTATCTTTCCATCGGTCATCGGTGGAGGAGCAACCGGAACTTGATCACCCATAGAAACTTGTTCAAGTGGAGGGACTTGATTGTGTTGCCGAGGATCTTGATTTTCATGAGACCACACATTTGAAATCCCCTTCCTCGGCACTTGTTGCCGCTTTTCTCTCGTCTTCATAAGATAGACACAATAAAAGCTAAGTTAAACATATAAAACATAAAATCTACAACTAGAGGCACGATCATAGGATTATAAAAGATGATAATTTGATAAGCATCTTCATCAATAAGTTGGTGCGCTTCACAAAAAGAATAAGAATATACATAGACATGGTTTAGTCATCATCAGAGAAAAATTTTGATAGCCTCTGCATTCATTATAACAGATCATTAGGTTAAAGAATGGAATATTTAAAACTTTTCATCTCAGCTAAAACGAGGTTACTTAGACCTCTCGCTTTGCACATATAGAATCATAGGGAGCTTAATAGACTCATCACAGAGGAAGTACCACATAGAGTATACTTTTTATTTCAAATACATAATATAGGAAAATAATTCTCATAAGATGTGTCCTTAGGCTAAGTTTTTATAGTAAACCCTCTCGGTTAGTGAAATATTGGGATAGTCCATAAGTGATATATAAAATCCACAGTATAGGCTTTATACAACAATAGTTTCAAATGAAAGAGAATGAACAAAATTGTTTTTAAGATTAAACAACATTCAATAGGTAGATGGGGTGGCAACTTCCTCAGAAGTGATAGGATACCGAACCTGGAGAATAAGAATCCCAAGTCTTTTAATGGACCTATAAAATCTCAGTGCTGAGAACCCCATAGTTTTATAAAAAATAGTAGAAATAAGGTTTATAACCAACTTGTATAAGATGCGAATCATGCCAGAGATAAAACAGTTTGAATGAATTCATCAGAGAGGATATTTCCTTTTTAGAAAAATTCTGTATTTAAAAGTCTTTAATGCACATTCAAGCATCCATATACTCAAACAATTACATATTCATTAGGACCAAAGATCATAATCACAAGCCCAAAACATCCTGAAAGTATAATCAAGTCACCATGTGTTGTAGCATTCTTGTATGTACATAACCTAAACGATTCAAGCATATGTTTTTTAAAAACAACAAAACCTTGTAGACAATTCCTAAACGTTACACACTATAAGACTTTACTCATAACCCTCAGCAATCTACCTATTCAATGATAAGCAAGCCCTTAAAACTACTCAACCAAGATTAACGTTAACAAAAAAAGGATCACAAGCAATATCTATATATCAATAATCGAGCTCATCAAAAGAAACGTTCATCATATTTCATAATATAGATCATTAAGCATGTTCATAAGTGAAACTGACCCTAATATAGGATCTCAAAATGTAATGGCAAACATTATGCAATTATCATTTACGTTCTAACAGAGAAGAACCAAACTTCTAGGCTTCCCTCAAGGCGAACTGGTGCAATGTGATAGGTAGAGTCCCATGACCAATACCTCGACTATTCAAACCCCTTAAGTGTTCTAGTTAGTGTCATTCATTACTTCATTTTACTCTTCGGAACACTTTCATTTAACCTAACATAGACACAAGAGCTACGGGAATCTGTGTCATGAAACCCTTAACCTTAAAGATGCTGGACTACTTGACAAAGTTGTTACTAAAACATGACATAGTATTCAAGGTGTGGATCTGACGAGTAGTATTCCTATGGGGGAAGCTAGTTTAAGCACTGGGAGATATCTTGAGTCCTCTTTATGCACACGACATTATAGTCTCCAATCTCATGGACAATAGTGAACCTTACCTTCGCTACTGGGAATGGACACTCCTCAGTTTCTAGTTAACTTGGTGCTAAGCTTGATTCCCTTTTGAAATATCTTTAAGCCTTTACTTAATCATAGCTTAGATTATGGTCATAAAAGGATAACACCCTTTGTATATCATAGTATTAGCAATTGAACTTTCCATGCGAAAATCATTTTAATTACACCCTCAGATGTGAGATCAACTATCATAATCATAATGTCCTAATAAGTCACATAGACAATTAATAACTACACTTATATATTAAAAGCTTAAGCTATATATCACAATCACGTACTTCATGACATTTAAAATTTGATTTCTTTATACAACCGTCACCTAATCTAATCCTAAGGCAGGCTTCAATGAACTTCTATCACCAAGTAAAAAGCCATCACAATTGACGGTAAGGGTCAAGACACAAAGTCTTACCAAATCTCCTTCAAAGCCCCTCATCAGTGAATTGACCCTTAAATAAACCAATTTCATCCACCAATCGTGTGTTGTGATAACATATTGATTGTAATTAAAACAATCACTAAATCAATTGTATCAATACTAATCAATTCACACAATGAATTCGTCACTAAGGGTTAGCGAATATGGGCATTTTCATGATCTATTCCAACATTACAGGTAAAGCATCCAAAAAATAGATAATTTAACAATAAGACATCATAATGTAAAATTGTGTTAGAAATAAACCCATATGAATAATCTTTTTGAAAACCAATGTCGAAAGAACCCTTGGGGAAAGAAAATCCCAAAGGTTAAAAGTTTTACAGACCTGATATGTTTGAATTATTGATGGATAAAAGTGATCTTTTGAGCCCAAGACCATTTAAGTAGAACAGCCCTTTCCATTGAGTTTCTTTGGGAGAGAGAGGAGGTAGTGTAATTTGGGTTTATAAATTATGAAGTGTTAAGTTGGGTTTAGGCTAAGGGTAGGTTAAATAGACACTTAACTAACTTAATTGACCACCCCTCAACCCCTAATTAAGCACCTAATAAATAAATACTTAAATGAAGTCACTTAATCGGTGGCCTAGCCACCCACTTTCCGATACAACCGTCGTTTGTATCAAAGACTAACCATTTTGGCCATTTTTTAAATATTTCTATGTGTTGATCGAAGGTTTCATCTAAGCCCACGGGGGTTTGGGTCAGCAAGGCGACACCACAGTATTTGGCAAGCTTAGGTGTGCTGCCTCACATTCCTTTGTTGAGAAAGGTTGGCTCAAAGGAAAGGGTCCTCGGCCAAGGACCTTTAGGCTTGTCGTACCGTTTACGTTCGACCCTTAAACACAATCAACACTTAATTTTACACCTCTACCAATTTCATCATTTATGACTCTACTAAAACCACATGAAATAGGTAAGGAACACTAGCACCTCTTTTCACAAGTCACCAAACGTCTTGGACATTCTTGACGTCTTGACTCGAATAAAATGTATAAATGACTATAATATATTGATTTGGACTTAAATCAGTTATTAAACCCTTAGACACTCATGTTGAGGTCTATATTAGGTTCCTGTGGACATTCAGATTGTTACACGACAGTTATGTATTTAACAGAATTGTTTATATTTACGTTCAAAGTAGGAGTGCGTTAATTATATTGTAGAAAGAATGTCTTTGTTCATAAACTTTTATGGGATTGTGAGTTTTTTTATGGAATCATGTCTTTTTTATATTTTTTTGAGTTAGAATCGTGTGTACATATATTGGGCACCTGAAACTAAAGAAGAATCAAAAATATAATTGCATGTAGTAAAATATGGATGAGAAAAAAGAGAAGGAAAAAATCGAGCAGGCTTTGGCACGCAGGTCCACATCAATGACATGCTTCACCAGTGCAAAAAAATCACCTCCACATTGTGCAAAGGACGCATACTCCTCTATTTCAAAAATAAATTTAGCAATCGAATATCTAAATGCATCTATGCCTCGCAGAGTTATTTCCAGTCAATGATTTCGTGTGATAGTTTCTCTGTTTAAACTATATTAATAACATCTTCATAAACAGGCTAACATATGGTCAGTATTCATCAAATAAACAAGGCCGCCGAAAATCCATAAATACAATTCATAAGTCACCAAGGGCACATCTAAAGAGTTCTTAGGAGTCCTTTCGTATTGTCTTTCCACAAATGTTTAAAAAATGTTTTAGACTTTGAGATTGATTAAAGTAAGTAGTAACAAATGAAAATTAATATTTCTTTCAAAAAGAGGATATTGGAACTAAGTATTCTAAGATTAAATGTTGCCAATTTAAATCAATAGAAGAAAACACCAATTCAAGAGGACTTTGAGCTAGTTCTTCACTAATATCTCAACCACAAAAAAAAAAAAAATTTAAACCTATGAACTGAGTATTTTGTGAGTTGTATTCAGCACCAATGCGGGTACGAGTTCATATTAACTCAATCCTCCATAGATCATGTAGAAATTGTAAATCTAAAGGGACATACTTTTTAGATAATTTCTTAGTGTTTTTTAGCATAACTAGTGGATCCACTTAATTGAGAGGTTCTCTAAATCTGGTTAACGGTATATGAAGATATGGGCAGCTCGTGCGTAGATACTGTTATGCTTCTAGTTGAGTTGTGTGGTTAGAAGAAAATCCAAGGGAACCTGAATTATATTACTTTAATATAAATTTAAATTGTCATGGATATATCTTAAAAACATTAGTAGTTTTAGTTACCTATGTAAATGTTGTATTTAAACTGCAATTTACTATTGTTGATTATACATTGAGTTGAGCATAAATGAGTGGTGTTAGTTGAGAGGGGTCGGGGTAAGTGTTTATTTTCAAATTCGTCAAGGTTATGCCATTTGTGTAAGGCCCATTTGCTTCAATTTGAGCAATATAGGAGAATTTTATTCACATAAAAAATAACCTTCCGATAGAATTTTAAAGTGGGGTGTTGGGTTTGGGGGTAACACTATTATACTATTATAATTAGGAGTTAGCTGGGGTCCCCCGGTACCGCGCTCCTTTGAATAATTGTTATCTTCGTTCTTTTGTGTGTTGGTAAGAAAAGTTACATTGAGTAAAGTACCTTTGTACACTCTTAGGAGACGTAATCCTCAATGGTGGATCACACTTCTGTTATTTTTATAATTGGTTATTTATACAATAATTTATGGGCAATTTAGAATAAGTTGCTTTCCATTAAACAAAGAAAAAAAAATAAACGGAAGAGAAGAACTATCGAAACGGATGGCACACCTGTACAAGCGACAAACATAATGCGAGGTTAATATAAATTAAGATCCTGTTTATGTAAATTCTGATGACCCTGTAGAGATATAGTACTTTATTATTTATTTCGACACTTTATCCTGGCCCAGATTCCCGCTGTCCTGCTCTTTTCATCCCACATACCTCGAACCTACGGTTGGTTCTTGTGGCAGTGGCAATAAGAGGGGTTGCGTGGGGGAGAGGAGAAAGACAAGCGTAGTGGAATTGGGTTAGATCGAGGAGATATCGAGAGTACTCTAGATAGGTTATGCAGATCCTCTACCCCAACCGATAGATATATAGATATAGTATAGAGGGCCATATGTATCTATATATAGCCACCCCTATAGCCTAGAGTCCCATGACCCCGATCGAGTAGGTTTCGGATAGAGTATGTTTTTGTTATTGATATTGATCATATTTGACTCTCTTAGTCCTGTTCCTGGGAAGGTACACTCAATTTTATTGTTTTAATATTTATTGTGATCAGTTGCCGCATAACGAAGAACGGCAGGTGAAAGTCAATATGTCTGATCGCGGTTGCTATGTCTGGCTGCAAACGTTGTATTTGTCACTTGTCCGAAATTTTGGCAATGGCCAAACTGTGGTCATACCCGGCCCAACGTAGCTGCGTCATTAATGATTCAATTTAATTCACGGCCCCCGAGTTATGCTTTGAATATCATAACCCGCATCCCTTCAGAATTAAAACATGGACCTAGCCAGTTATTTCATTTATCACGGTGTCTGCAGACTGCCCAAACTGGCACTATCGTGGTTAAAACCTTGAATAATTTAATCACTTTTTTATCATATATAAAATTAAACTTTTAACATATTGTGTAGGGTATCTACATATAAAGTGTAGTTATATTAACTATGAAGTACATTAAAGTTGACTCGCATTAAAAGGAAAAGAAATTGAGGTTTAATTAGGGAGTTTGGGTTTCTAGGCTAGACGTAGAATAATATGGATGGTAAGTAGTGCTTGTTAACTTCCACACACCAATTGCATATTATATTTTATAGATTGAAGTTTCAAAGCATTGAGGAAAGGAAAAAGCATTGAAGATTAGTTGCTTGAACTTTGGTTCTTCAGTGAGGTTGGTAGGTTTGATCTTATGTTATTTGAAGTAAACTTCTTAATAGTGAGTGAATGCATTGAATGAGTTATTCGTGAACTTTTATATGTTACTTGATTGTCTGATGGTGGTGGCTGGTCTTGTGTTTGTTGATTGTCTGAAATCCCGAGACGTGGAATGTATAATCTTAAACCATCTCTGTATCGAAGTAATGCGTGAAAAAGAACGGCTAGATGAAACATTATTAAAACGAATGGAAAAGTGGTGATACTAAATGATTAAACTATGATATTATAGGATCGGGAGTGTCACGTTTAAGACATTCATATTCTGCTGGATCGGATTGTCACGTTCCGACACGATATTCTTGGATAAGAGCTGTCCACGTTCCGACACGATAGTCTGGGCATCGAAGTGTCACGTTCCCGACATGTACCCTTGGATCGGAGTGTCACAATTCATACACGGGATTCGGGATCTGGTGTTCAGTTTCCGACCACCAATCATCTTAAAGGAAAAAAAATTATGTTGAAATAATTGAAGATACTCAATCTCAAGGTCAACTCCAAAAATGTTGGGTTTCGAGGCATGATTCCTCATGTGTGATTATTGTACCGTTGACCTTAATACGTGCTTACTTTCTTGGTTATTGACACTTGTTCATGTTGTGGTTACTTATCACTGTTAAGTTCTATAGTTGAGTTTCATACTATTAGTCTTGTTTTTATTAGTTACTATTTGGGTTGACCGATGATACTTAACTCAGTACTGTTGCTCGTACTGAAAGTCGACGTGTTTCTCCTTTGTTTTCCTTTGATGATTCAGCGAGTTGTCAATATGACTTATGATGTCCCGCTGATTCTAGCCAAGCCTTCCCCCATCAAGTGCCCATGATGAGCTATCCGTTCAAGCTGTTTGGATTCTTGGTATTGGCGGATGTTCTGTATACTTCGGACACATGCCAATTTTATTCTTTTATTTTAGTGTATTGAGATTATTAGACTTAGTATGGAGATTATATGTCCTGATGTGAGACTCATAGATTTTGAAAATGATAAAGTATTTAAATTTTCGAAACCTATTTACATTGGTTGCCGTAGTATCTTTGGAGGCTTTCGATTATTATATTATTTATAGTTGAACTCTTGAAATCTGTTGTGGTTTAGATGTGTTGTCGCCAACCTAAGGAGCTAAGTGTGGGTGTCCACTCCGAATCATTTGGGTTTGTAACAAACTTGGTATCAGAGCCTTAGATTGTTGATCTAATCACACAAGGACAAGTCGAGTAGAGTCTTGCGGGGAACAGTAAGGGGACGCCCTTTACTTTTCGTCGAGAAGTAGGAATTTAGGAAAGTAATTTCTTTTATTTCTTTCGTGGTACTATTTCATCCAATTGGGTATCTAGGTGATACAAATTGGTACCGAACTTCCTTCGCTCTCCTATTTCAAATTTGGGGATTAATAGGAGTATTTAAAGTTGACATAGCAACAAAGGAAAAAAAAATGTTGATCCTTATAAATATAGAATTATATGTTTGCTCGATTACAAAGATGTTGTGGTAAGTCTCAGTCGGATTTAGTAAAGGACACTACTCTGACTTCATGGTAGGAGGGTTATATAGAGAAATGAAAGTCCATCAATGCTTACTTGGTTTATAGTAGAAAGGTGTTATTTTTTTTATCGAATGATCTAAGAAGTTAAAAACAAATTGTTTGGTCTAGAGACCTAGAACGATTCAATAATGTTTTGCAATTATTCACGGGTAGAGAATATTGGGAGCTATTCGGGTACGGATAGTATGGATAGGCTATGAGGCATTTAGTGAGATATCTAACGGACTTCAAACGGACTTTCACGTTGTTGGCAGTAACTAGGGTTTATGTGGAAACATGTACGTCGATTGTGAGTCATAAATACTAATAACAAAAGATACCAGTTTGTTTGCCATAGTCAGATACAAAAATTAGTGTTGCATTCACATTTTGAGAAAACCACTAGTTTATGACTACAAGAAACTTGATTGAGCATTATTTTAAAGGAAATTTAGTGGTGGATCTTTGGGTTGTGAAATGTATCTTGAGGTTCTAAATGAGTATGACGATGTTATCTTAAGCGTTCAAAAAGTAGATTGATACAAATGACAAATTTATAGGGAATAAAGTCCTATGGATATCCTTGTGTGAAGTAATTGAAGATTTAGCAAAAAAGTGATTAAATTGGGGTTAGTCTCTTGAAATTTGAGTGGTAGACCGAGTTTAAATGTCAGAGTCGAGGAAAAGGTTTCAACTTCATGGTGATAAACAAGGACTAACTGAGCATAATTGTGAAAAGATTTTCGTGAGGGGTTTTGTGATGAGATGAAACTATATAATAACGAATTGTTGGTTAAATGTATTTTTGCTTGGGAATAAAGACTTGTGAGCATCTGAGGTTTTGAATTTCTACTATTTTAGTGAAGTAATGGATGGTATGAACATTTAGAAGATATTGTGGCACCGCCCATAGGAAAAAAAAAAAAAAACTTACAGGAGCTAAGTCATAATTAAAGAAATAAAATATATGGGATTTTTCGCTTTTCCAGAATTTGGTGAGCGCAAGGATATTTTCTCTTTTTTGTATGCTTTTGATTAAAAATGTATCTTCGAAGATCGAGAATGGGTTCAAAGATGTGCGTGATTTTTCCTTTTTTGTTTTGGTAAAGCAATAATGTAACAGTTGATCATATTGGTTAAAAGTTATTGGTACATTTTAAGAGAGGAGTTCCACGTTCTACTAGGATGGGAATGATAAGCTTTCTTTGTAGTGGTTTGAATATAGTCATTAGTAGGGTTAGATTGTTTAGCGTAGGTAGGTAAAGTTGATGATAAGTACATATATCATCATAGAACTCTTCAGTATAAGCAAATTATAATATACAAGGGCATGTTATTGCAGCAGTTTGTACTTACAATTTCATTTTTTTTTTGTTAGAGTCTAGATTGTTGTGGATAAATATTGTGTCACGTATGAATTAGTAAGATGAGAAATGATTGATTGCTCGGTATTGAGCATGGAAAGAGGTTTTGCCAATGTTTTGGACCATAAAGTTTGTTATTTGATTGTTAATGGATCTAAAGAGGTTTACCCTCATAGTTTTGATTTAGGGTGTAAGTAAAATATCAATTGGGTTATTGGTAAAACATGAGATTACTAACAAGCTAGAGAAACAGAGTTTAATTATTGAAGGGTCCAAGATATTAGACTTTTGCACCATAGTAAAGAAATTTGAGAAAGGGTGAAGGATAAGACAATCTTATATAAACCCATGGGGTGTAGTTGATGGTTGTAATTGATTAATTTTGCGTATGATTTAGATATGACTGTGAGTATTGTGAACTAGTTCGGATAAACTTACTAGAAATTTATCTCCGACATTTTAATAATGAGGTATGAAAAGTTTAAGAGTTTTAACGTGGTATTAATCGCGCAATTAAGATGGATGACTTACGAATGATGCCACAAGGTGGAGATTAATTTTGCCATGGTTATTAAAAAGAAGTTGGATTAATCTCTATGTGTGGAACTATTGATGGAAACTACATAGAATGTATGAGGTGTTACATAGACATTTGAATAGCAATACATGTTATGAGTCAAGTATATAAACTAATGGCAGTGACTAATTTTGTTTGAAGGTGTTGGTATGAGTTATAGATGATTTTAATGGTAAGCAAAATTTAGGTATATCAATATTGTGTAGAGCAGACATTGTGTGTTGATTTAATAACTCTAATCCTCGAAGGGAGGTACTCTTACTTTTGAAAGTATATCTATCAGCCTTGGTAAGGCCCCTATCCTATTATTGATATTTAAATGAGACAAGAGAAGAGCTCTAGTTTTAAAATTTTAGGGCGACAATGTTGTTTTCTAAGAAGACTAGATCCGAGTGACAATTTGAGGAGTAAGGTACATGAGGGTGTAGTTTATGATTTTTGGTCTCATTCACGCAGTGTTGCCTTTACTGGCGTATTATGAGAATCTGTGAGATTGATAAACCAAGATTTGTGTGCACTTGTAATCTGGACTAAATTAGAGATTGTCCGGTAGCTGACAAATCAAAGAGATAGTCGGTGAATAAAATTGTTTGATATGGACCTAATGAAAGAGATTAAAGGGTTTTTTGGACTACGTTTATGTATCGTTATTTGATTGTCCTCGTTGATAGAGCGGAAGACCTTGGTTAGAATTGTTATTCCTTTGTTACTAAAAATGTTGGTGTGTTTGAGAAAGTTAAAGTTATACTAGTGCCTTAACACAACAACTTTAATAGGGAATTTATAATAGAGCTACCAGTTGTTCGACTAGACATCAGATTTATCTCATCAGCGATATCATGTTTTGGCTATGTGTGATTGAACTGAGCATCCATTGGTTCTAGTTTTGTCATTCTTAAGGTTTTGTCTATGACAGCTACTAATCTTTCATTTCGCTACTTTTTTAAAGTTTTTATGCTTAGTGTATCACTCGATGGTGGGTATCTTGACCATTCTATCCTCGATTAGATGATTTCGATACTTGATCAATTTTTATAGCTCGAGATTGAGTGAATGTTATGTTTGTGAGGATTTTGACTCTTGATAATATCTATGATGCTTTGCGCCTTTGAGCGTGTGGTGGCTAGTTCAAGGTTCACTTCTGATTGTAGACAATATTGAAAAGATTTTATCGCTGTTTATATTAGATAAGATTTTTCATAATGGTTTGCGTCCATTAGAGTTGGAGAATATGTCAGTTGAAGAGTCTACTTGAGAAAAGTTTTGTGGTTAGTTTTGAGCTTCATACAATAAAAGTTTGATCATAAGAGTATTGACATAGTCCTATTTGAGACATTTGTGAAGGAGGTGTATACCTCCAGTGATTGGGTTGGTACTTTTGATATGAGATCCGGGGTACTAATATTTTGAAAGAAATGTTAGACCATTAACCTTCTCTTCTTCCCCCTTAGTTTTTTTGTGTCTTTCTAGGACGAACGATGTGGTAATTGGTTAATCTAAATGTAATCCATTTGATTAATTTGAGCAATAGAAGCATTTTTATTTCATAAAATAACCTTGCCGATAGATTTAGTGGGTGTTTTTTGAACTATTCATAATTATAATTATGAAATTAGTGGGGTAGTTTTTTGAACTAATTTATTTAGTTAGTTGGTGGTTAGAAAAGTAACATTAAATTAGGTGGAATCACTTTGTTATGTTTTATAATTGGTTATTGTGTATAATAATTGGGACAGAACTAGTTTGCTAAACAAAGAAAATAAAAAGAAACGAACAAAAGAACACGAAAAGGAGGCACATTGTAAAGGGACGACCTAATTTGTCTAGGGTAAAAACGCATTTGTATATGTACATTTGATGGAATGAATTTGAATATAAGAATTTTATTATTATTAATATTTTTATATGGACAGATTCGTGTTGCCATATAGTTGTCAGTGCATTATAAGATTGTTTCTTTGTTTTCTTTTGTTATAGGTGGAGAAAAGAGTAGTGGATGAGATATAATATATATATATTATATATATCTATATATTATATATTATATATATATATATCTCTCTCTCTCTCTACTTTGCCTCGGTGGCTCTCCTCTTCCTTGTTTTCTCTTTCTTCCAGAGTTTGGATAAGACTAGTTCCATTCAATATTGTTGCGGTTGCCTGTTGTTAACTGCCATGTGTATTTGTCCTGATGAAATATTGGAAACTGACAATTTTTGTTTAAGTAATTCTTGGTAAGTAATTATTCAATATTAGGATGTTAATCATTTGGAAATCATAAGGATACTATAGAATAAAATGGTAGCCATCAATTTCATTTTAGGCTTTTACATGTGTTTGCTGCACTGGATACCGTGGCATAAAACTGAATAATTAAATATTTTCTTCATCTTCTCCCTCCCTTTTCCCTCCTCTTCTGCTCGGTCTCTCCTCTCCCGTGTCGTCTCTTCTCTGCCTTCCCTTCCCGTTACTGTTCTCCCGCCCTTCCGGTTTTCCCTGCGGGCGTTTTTTGGGTCTAGGCTAGACGTAGAATAATATGGAATGGTTAAGGCATGTTTAACTTACAAATTATCATATATATTTTAATAGATTAACAAAAGGTCAACACAGCATTGGGAAAGGAAAAGCATTGAAAGAATTAGTTGTGACTTGGTTCCTTCATTGGAGGTAGTTATTGTTTATGGCTATTTGATAGTAACTCTCTTAATAAGAGTGAGACAATGCATGAATGATATTGTGAAGTTTCTATGTACTTGATTGTCTGATCTGTGTGGCGTGGTCTTGTGGTTTTTGGTGATTGATCTGAAACTCCCTGACCTTGGAATGTACTAATCTTTAAAACCATCCTCTATCGAGTCATTGCCTTTAAGAAAGAAGGCTGATAAACATTATTAACAATGGAAAGTGGTCATACTAAGATATGACTACTATAATTATAGATAGGATTGTCACGTTCCGACAAACCAAACAATATTTTTTGGATCTAAGTGTACGTTCCGACACAATATCTTGGATGGAGTGTCACCTTTCCGACACAAGACGTATTCTTTGGTTCTGTGTCACGTCCGACACGTTTTCTCTTTGGATCGGAGTATCAACGTTCCGACAACTGTACTCTTGGGATCGGTTGTCACATCCTCCTACAGGTATTCTGTATCGTAGTGTCACGTTCCGACACAATAATATTAAGGAAAATTGTTAAAATAATGGGAAATACTCAATCTCAAAAATCTCACTCCAAAATGTTTGGTTTGTGAGGCATGAGTCCTCATTCTGATCTTGATAACCGTGACTTAAATACGTGCTTAGTTCATTGTTATTGACACTTGTTTCATGTTGTTTGTTGCTTAAAAAACATGTTCAGAGTGCTATATTTTGAGTTCAGACTATTATCTTTGTATATTAGTTTAACATTTTTTTTGGGGTTGACCGATGATACTTAAATTCGTTACATGCTTTGCCATCGTACGAGCCCTATGGTTTTCTTCCCTTGGGTTTGTTTTCTCTGTTTTTTAATGAAATGCAAGCGAGTGTACCCGATTATTCTGATTTCCTCGGTTCTAGCCAGCCTGTCCACATATCAAGTTCCCCATGGTGAGCTAGTCTGTCAAGCTCCTGTTTGGATTCTCTTGGTTATGAACATTGATTTCCTATATTACTTTCTACACATGCACCATTTTAACTTTTAATTTTCGTGTATTCATATTCTTAACTTATATTGGAGATGTAGATGTCCTGATGTGTTGACTATCAGATTTTGGATGAAAGTATTAATTTTAGAAACTTATTTAAATTGGATGCTTAGTATCGTTTGGAGCTCCGCATTATTTAAATTAATTTATAGTTAGACGTCTTGACATATGTTGGGGTTAGATTTGTTGGTTTCCTGCCCACCTAAGGAGCTAAAGTGTTGGGTGCCACATCAGCAATCATTTTGGGATCGTGACACGGCCTGTTTAGTTTTTCTCCTTGTCCTTTTATTCTCGTGACATTCAGAAGCCGTAAATGATTTTTATGATTGATGAAGATACATGTAAATTAGGACAACATCCAGCCCCTCCTTTATCCATTAATCACTAAGCATTAGCTAATGCACATCTTTTGATTCTTGTAGGATCCTTTAGTTTATCTTTTGCTTTAATTGCTTTTGGCTAGTTCAGTTATTAGGAACGCGGGGGTCTTTGTTGACAATATCCCTCTTACTATCCAGAGGCTTTGACAGTTGTTTATTTAGAATCCGCTATTTTTTAGTTTTTTTTATGTTGAGACTTTGAGTTTCCTCTCCTTTTTGGGTAGTTGAAATGTTTGTCTTTTTAAGAGTTCTACATTTATTGAATGAGTTTATCGTCTTGTTAGTGTTGTTGAAAGTTTTTTTGTTTGTTCTACCTAAGGTGAATAACGACAAGCCAATTATTTCGCTTTGGGCAACTACTTGTTTTCTATTTTCCGTCAAGCGCCCACTGGTTTATGCCGTCCTGTTCCTTAACATAAACAGGGACGCAATAATAGTGGACTAGGGATTCCCCACCAGGAGGAGAGAACTAGATCGGGGGGAAAATGTATGGCGGCTCCGAAGAACGAAAGAGAACGAGGGGGGGGTAAGGTGTGTCTTGCGGGGTAGTCTCCATGGTTGTCTTTATAATTTGTTTGTCTTCAGACTCTTCATCTCGACGTACTCGCTTATATTTGGTATATCCTTCGTTGCATCTTCCCCTTATCTATATCATCTTTATTAAAAAATAAACCTCTAAAGGATAAGATCTCTTGTTTAAAAACCACCTGCCCTTAGTGATCTACATCGCACCGCATACTCTTTTCCTCAAAATGTGTCATGGTTAAACGCTGAGAGGTACTGTTAGTTGATATGAGAATCAGCACAAAGGTAGGAACTTATCTTGTGAACCTCATAAGTCAATCAAACTGTGCCCTCAACATGACCTTTCAACTTGAAAAGTTCTCTTCTAATATTCTATGTTTGTGGGATGGAAGACAGTTATAAAGTGATTTAGTGCCCAACTACTCCATAGATGATTGCCCCAAAACTGTATTTGAACTAACGTGCCATGGTTTCGAGATTGATAGAAAGAGGGCAACTCATTATCTCTCTCTTTTACCGAAACCTTAGCCAATTTTGAGCATTATACTCTACTAACTCTGACCAGATTAAGTGTCTGAATTAGTCAAATTCAAACTACCACCCAAATAGAGTAGAAATTTTTTCAAGAGGTCTTGGATGACCACCCCTAAACCTTAGCTATCATTTTCCCACTTCTTTTTAGGAATAGACTTTGGATGAAGAACCTGTAGCCTTTGGTGAGCATACTTAACTTGCTGGAGTTTTTGACACTTAGCCAAAACTCATCTTGTCTTCTTCAATCCAAGACACCAATAATGGTCATTGTCATCTTAGTACATCCTCGATCACACCCAAATGATAATGGAATAACCGTGAAACATGGTAATTAAATTAAACATTTCGTAAAAAAAAACATCATCCCCGAATCCCGCTCCGGGGAACAAATATTCCTTCATGTAAATCCTAAGAACACACCCACCTCCTGCTTCGAGACCACTTTCGCACCTAACAACATCCTTGGTTTTTGATCTATTTTCAACGCTCGTCCTCAAACTTCTGTACTTCATTTCCTCAACGAATATTGACCTAATATAAATACTAGCTAACACAACCAACACCGCATTTTTTTCTAAAAAGAACCAACTGCAGACCATAGACTCCAAGGTCATCATCTCTTGTTGACAGGGTTGCTTGGATCACCCCAAAAAAGATATATACCCATACTTTACCATCTTCCGGGCTTAGTGTGTCCTGCACCCAGAACCTTAGCCTCATTTCCGAATATCACAGGATGGTAACATCATAAAACCCTTGAGTAAATCTATTTGTCCTTCCTGCCTCATGTTCAGTATTCGTTTTGAGTTAATGTGTGTTGTAACTACATGATTACAAATAAGCTTCACCACATCACCCCATCAAGGTAAATGTCCGCAAGATTCTTGAGAGCAAATACACTAACTACTACCGGCTCCAAATACAAGAGTCATGTGTCCGGATTATTATTTCTCATATACCTTCAATTGTGGCGCGTGCATACATAATGACCATTTTCTATTTATGCATCAAACAGCAACCAAAGAACCAAACATTAAGAATAACATAACATTGTCTTTAGTTTTTCACCGGCAATTTTAGAATAGCTTTTATGGTACGAAGAATCTTTAGTTTCTAGATCTCTCTTCACATATTGTTTAGTCCACATCGAAAGGGGCACCTCCATATTAGTCAGCCTTGGTTAAAAGTGGTTGGCTATAGAGAAAGAAAATTTTCTCATATTTCACAGTGATAGTAGCTGGTGAACCCCCCCTGAGCTACCTCCTCACTGTAGTTTGTAGCGCTATGAAACAAAACCCCTTCCAGAAACATTTTGGGAGCACATTACCACCCCCTTCTTTGAAACCGCACAAAGCCCCAAACAGGAAACTAAGTCAATACCATAACTCACACATGGCAACTTTTTATTGTTGTCCAAGACACCTAAAACATTAAGAAGATTGGTCTGTGCTCTCTTTAATTCTCTTTGAATAACCAAGATTGTCATCAATCAGTTGTTAACAAAAAATCTAGGATTGCTTTGCGCACAAAGGGAAACTGTGCCGGGAACCATTCATCAAGATCTTGAAGGTTTGTGGGGGGGCATTATTCAACTCAAACCACCTCACGATAAACCACATAATGTCTTATTGGTCATGAATGCAACTTTTAGGTATAAATTCCTCAACCTAAAGTTTGATAATGGTAAAAAAACCATAGGTCAATGTTGAGAAAATCAATGCATCACCCTACCACGTCTCAAAGATATCATCTTTTATCCAATGCAACAAATACTTTTTAATAAAGGCGACCCTTTATTATAACTTAACTGCTGGTAGTCTATCATAACACACCACATTACAAGCCTGATAGGAACAAAAAAAAGAGGGGGGATCAGAGGAGTCACATAGGGAAAGCACTTTACGATTGATGAACCTGTTGTAATAAAGAAGATAATGGATGTGAGCTTTAAAACCCGATCTTTTCATATGGTGAAACAATGTAATAGGAGGTATTGAGATGGGGGCAAGTGTCAGGTTTGAAAGTCTAATTCATAAACCCTATAATCCCTATCCGAAAGCATTCCTGAAAATTCATAGAGAACATTTCAACTTAAATTCTGATACTACAGAAATAACCTCCATAGACAAATACTCACCATCAACATTCCAATGAGATAAGTAATGCAAAACACTCATGCCCACACGTTCGCTAGCCCCGATCAAATGAAGCTGAAACTTTAGTTGGATTAGGTTGTACACCCCTTCCCACTTCGAACCTTTCCACCCAGGATCCTTCTTTAGCCAAATTTTAGCATTACAAGTGTACGCACTACTTTAGTTAGGACAACCAATTCTGCCTAAGATCTATCTAAATGCAGTCATAATCCTAAATAACAAAGTCAACCCAAAGTATGAACAAGCATAATAAAACAGGACAAGCACGATACACGTTGGTGATAATTAACTCTCAAACTAGGTAGCAATTTTGTTTAAGACATCAGCAGCATCACATAATGCATCAAATCCCAAGGAAAACTTAACAAACACAAATGAATAAGAAGAACTAGGATCAAACAAAAAAATATACATCCAGTCATAGACAAGAATAATACTTGTGTTCACTGCATCAGACACCTCAAACCTAGTTCTTGCCCAAAAAAGCATATAAAATTGAACCCTGTAAACTTGACGGGCAATCTCCTTGCCTGACGGCACTACTTTTCTAACTCCATTACATTTTCCCCTGCCTCCACGACACTATTAATTTCCTTCACTCTCACCTTGTGGAAATCCTCTTACATTATTATCGGTGTCTATTATTGAACGCGACAGACATATGCGGATGGAGAAAATCTCTCCTTACATACCCTAGTTTTACATAATCTAACAACTGCGATCAAAATATTGCATGATGCCTAATGTAGGTGTAGATCCCTGACTATGCAAAAGGTAATTCTACTATGGAGTTCCCCAATAGCCACATGTAGAAGCGGGCAGGGCTGACTAATTTTGTAAGACTATAATCGTTGGCCTACCTGAACCTCTAGAGTAGTAAACATGAAAGTTATATGTGCTCTTGGGCATCATATCCTAAGCGTAGGCCTTCCAATCAAGTTGAACTCCTTCCACTTTATTTACCAAGTCATTCAATTATTCAAATTTTACATATAGAGGTCATGTGAATAGAAAATACCTGGAACATCGGGTTCAATATTTGACGAATATACGAATCCTTTCCTCCTTTATAGTCACCTATTGGGTAGCATATTTGGACAAGGAATGTAACTTTGACTCATGGTAGCTACACCCATTCTACCCTGCTGTATATCCCTAAAATCAGCCTTCTTGATATTTATCAAAGTGTGGGGCACATACTTCTTGAAGAACAGATTTTTGAACAGCGTCAAAATTAGCGGGGCATAAACTTGAGATCATCTTTCTAAATTAAGCCCTCCGAACTGCTTAGAATCATCTTGAATTTGAAAGTTCATGAGTTTTAATCAACGTTGGTATACAATGCCTAACTTGTGATGCCTTTCATAGAAATCAATAATGAACTCATAGGAATCCTC
This sequence comes from Solanum habrochaites, assembly GCA_027704765.1. Lineage (NCBI taxonomy): Eukaryota > Viridiplantae > Streptophyta > Magnoliopsida > Solanales > Solanaceae > Solanum > Solanum habrochaites. The sequence continues at coordinate 48,838 of JAKWJA010000037.1, forward strand.
ACTCTCAGAACCGTGTAACAAAGGTCACTTGAGCTTCAAGAAAATAGTCAATATCTCATACTCAACACCGATTATTACAAGACCCGATATGGGATAGAAGAAGGAATCAGTGCCTAATGCTCCACCCACCCTAGGAATAGTAGTAGTAACAGGCCGGTTGATCAAAGGTTGGGAATTTATAGTGTACAAAGGACTCCAGGGTCGACGAACACCTTAAAAAAGTAATAATATGTTCATTAACACTTGATCTAAGAAAAGAATGTTTGTATTCCTAAGCTATGCATCTACCCATTCTTAGGTTGTTCGGGGGATTCTTCCCTAGGAATATTCATAGTTAGGGCTCCACCCCTGGTGGGTGACACTCTTCCTCGACCTCTGCCACTTTATCTTCCCCAGTCCCTGTCTGACCACGACCTCTGGCTTCAAACACATCTAGATCATTTATGGGAGTTATGGTCCTAATGTAGTTGTATCCCATATTAACCTTCTATAGACACAATAGTGAAGGAGATTTGATACCAATTTGGTTCACAAGATAGTAATTGGAATCCGTCATTAACACGCAAAGACTTGAAGGCGAGAAGATATCCTAAAAAACAAAAAGTTTTTGTCTGTCGCCGTTTCGAAGAAAAAATTAGACGTCAATGTACCATTTTGCAAGTCTTTTAACTATAATCGTTTTGGTAACAATGAGATAACAGACCTAAGTCTCTGATACAAATTTCTCACTACCAAACCACCTTTATAATACCCACACCAAAACCCTCTGGTGGTTTATGCCACTACTACGACCCAACGAAGCAAGTTTAAAGTAAACTAAAGTAATTTACAGATATGAAGAGGTTAATGACTTACTATAATAAAATATAAGATGCCCATAAACTTTCGATGTTCTACACGATAGTATGCAAAAAATCTTACCTCTATTATGAACAAAAATATAAATCCACCAAAAAGTCTATGAAAAGGGCAATGCTAACCTGACCACTAAACATAATCAACCTATAAATATAGCTTGAGTACAAAAAAGGAAATAAACTAAACAATTAATGGATCCCCATTGAATGCGGATAAAACGGCTGCATTCATGAAACCACAAAGTGTAACTGGAAGAACCAACTTGGCCTACTCCAGTAACGTAATACAAGCAAGTCACTAAAACACAATAAATACACTTATACATAATATATAATTGAATCATCATTTTAGGAGAAACAAACAATTTCCCAACAACCACAGGTAAATATATATGTAATAATTACAAGTGGTTTTTGCATTAAACTTACACCCTAATTGTTAGTGTATCTAAATGTGACACCCGATCCAATATACTTGCTTTGAAACGTGACACTCGATCCAATATATGTGTCAGAATGTGAAACTCGATTCAAAATATGTGTTGAAACAAAACATCAGTCAAATATAAATGTCAAAATTTTACACCCATTCCACTCAAAATAACCATAGTCACAATCACACCAAAATGAGAAGTGCACATAGTCAAAGTCAACAAATTGGCTCATGGCATGTATTTATTCACACATAATCATTTCATATAATTTGATTTGGGCTTCCCTATTCACATATATGCATGCATACAATAATACAATGAATGTTCATATAAAACACAACATGAAGTCAAACAATAACCTACCTCAAAACAAAGCCTAAATATGCCTAAGACACCTAAGTCATCCCTTTCCAAAGTCATTCAGCTTGTTATTGATCTATAAACAATTATTTATGCATGAATCAATAAAGAGTCCTAACTTACCTTTATTATGATATAAATATATCAACCCAAGGTCAAACACGTGATCATAATATTAAACTAGGGTTTTTACCAGAATTCATCATAAGGCCAAAACGCCCCCCAAATTATAATTAACGAGGATTTTTAGTTTTGGGGATCAAAATATGCATTAGGAGAGTAATTAACTTACGTTTAGCGAGAGAAATTGTTCAAACTTAATAAGAAATGTCATTTCATCCCCTAGCTCTCAAGAATGAAATTTTGTATAAAATAATAATTTTGGGGGTTTCATCAATTCAATTTGCGATTGGGACCGCACAGGGAGGCCCGCTATCCACCACAGCGCTTAACCCATGGAGACTTCAATCCCGTACCTTAGATGCTTTGATGGAGACAGAACCGACCATTGCCGTTCTAAGATCCCATTTTTACCAACCGCCATCAAAACAGGATCGGAAGCGCATAAACTACCTTGTTCAATCCCTGATTAGTTTCGAGAGTTTTACTGCCAAATTTGATTTGTAAATCGTTAAGACTTCCGGAGAGCATTAGATATGCACTCACATGATTTAAACTAACAAGTAAATCCCTCTTTCATAATGATGTCTGTAGACTCACTTTGAGTCATATTTCGTCCAAGTCAATATGTACTAGGCTAGAAATTTGTAAGTCAATACTTATATTCTTTCTGGCCTAAGTTTCTTCCCCATTGATTTTTCCATAACGTCAGGAACGGGTCGTGACACATATAAGAAAAAACCTGACCTCTACTCATAGAATCCCCACCCCAACCCCTTTGTTCATGTCTAGTTCTTCATCCAAAAATAACAACATTAAAGAGAACATATTAGAATAATTAGTATAAGAAAATTAAGTGTTTTAGCATGGAAAATTCCGTCAACCTACATTAAATAGGACAATCTAGTTTTCATAAACAATGGTCTTGACACAACCATTGATGTTTCATAAATAATTGAACAAGCTATATTAAGTATGTACATGAGCTACAATTCCATTTTCAAATATTAATGAGGGTTGGGGTTATCGATAGATATTATGCATAATTACATTGACTTGGTTCAAAAGAAGACTTTGGAGAACCTTAAGCATTGGTTGGCACACCTTCGCTTCAATGTCACCCTAAGGTGGATTGAGGGTGGTGCTCCCACAGAACAAATTGACCTAAATGTTGCTACATAGATTTAGTTCGTGTTCATCAATAACACTATAATTCGGTTCTAGAATGATTCCATCCTCAGACCACCAAAGGAAGCTTCTCAAAGTTCTAATATTGATCGCTAGATGTTAAACTTGGGATTGCTGATTGATTAGGATATAGCAATGAGGGACAACCAAAAATAGAATTCACTCCCCTTGCTGGTGTTTATCATCAAATTATGCAGAAGAGACCGTGGTCCTAGAGATGAGAAGACGGATGCTGATGTAATGACTCAAAGCATACCCTAGATATTAGAGAACCTTTAAGTCACCACACGGAGTACTCAACCTCTCGGAGATATTATACAAGACCTTAGACATCATTCATCACATATATGTATATGAAAAGTAGTGCAGAATTAAAACATATCACAACAAATTCAAATCTCTTTCATAGAAAACATACGAAATGATAAGTCTCTATGTAGCCATGTTGGACACATGAATAATATTGGGTCACAACCTATACATCAATGAAATGGAAATACTAAAGTCTATTACAACATCTTTTGAAAAGAAAAGCTAATCATATCCATGTCCTCGAATTATGTGAGGACATACCAAGACTTGTTTAGTAGAATGCTATTTCGAAGCTTCTAAGAGACTTCTCTCAATTTCAACTCATACCTTTAGAGATAAAACTACATGTGGAATTAGTACATTGAATGCACTAATATGATGAAATGCAGTAAAACCATGCTTAAAAGGACATTTATATAAAACATGTCTTTTATGATCTTATTAGGAAAACATCAGAAAACAAGTATAAGAACTACTTTCAACATAAACATCACATATAAGAGACATTCCAAGTAATCAACAATCTAAAATTAACATTACTTCAAAATATGTAAGCATATATCCCTCCTACAAAAGTTTATCTTAAGACGTACTTTAAGACAAGAAGAGACCGCACATACACCCTCTTCAAGCACGCCTAAATAATCCTTAAGACTACCTAAGATAGGATTATTCCCTTTTTAATACATAGAATCTCTACCCAAGGTTACTCTAAGACTCACTTGAGTAAGACATGAAAAGACCGCCCATACACCCTCTCCAAGCCTACCTAATCAATCCTCAAAGCTACCCTAGATAGGGATCCTTTTATCAAACCTACATTAAGTTAAGCCATAAACATTCATTATGTCACCTAAGATACAATTAAGCATTTATAAGGCTTAACATAATCGTCTTGGAAAAGACCTAGGGAAACCACATCCTAGCATCTTCAAAGCCTACGCATGCCATGTCTAGATAACGTCCAATTTCACTACCTAAACGTTGTAGAACTTCTCCAACACCATAATTCATCAACACATGATGATAATAGGCATTAACCGACATAAACCATACTATCTCGGCATGGAATATGGAGTCTACCTGACTCCGATGGAGGGTGTTGTACCTGCCAAGAGTAGAAATAGGACACATCCCATGTAGGCACATGGTTTAGGAATATCAAAGGTTTCTTTGTATACTAGTCTCAACTTAATTTAAGTCACTACCACAAGCATATTCACTCGGTGCTAGCCATGTTCTCATAGAGTAAGCTCAATCACAATAAGGCATATGAAAAGGCAACACTTCGTAGTCTTACAAAACATAACACCTCTACCAAAGATTAGTCCTCAAGGGCTGCCACTCAATAGTTTATAAGATAACTTAATGACTTTCTTAGAAATTATTTCATACCATTCCAGTCAACGTATCCCTAAGTCCATCATTCACACTAGAAGGATACCATTACAACTTTCAACTTCAAGGCTATCATAACCTTTCTATATTGAAGATTCCAAATTATTGAACCTTTTTACATGTTCAAGGTCATTTACTAGTCATACTTAGAAATGTACCATCTTAAGTCTACCGATCCTAGACTTTCACTCAACATTTATTCATTCACAGTCATGACAAAAGCTCTTTAGCATACTAAGTGAAGAGTCCATATTCACATGCCTCACATGCATCAAGTAGAGGGACATAGTTTACCAATCAAGACACACACATCATCTTCATATCATATATACAATAGTATTCAAGTATAATCTAGGAACAACCAAGTGTACCAAGCAAGATACAGTAGCAATACAACTAGAGACAACACCCTAGTATATAATGAACACATACAACCAATTAGAAGAACTCATGCTTTCACTTCACACATATATATACAAATCATGCTCCACATTGATCAGCTATATAAGCTATAGCATAATAACATCACAATTCTCATAATAATGATGACAAGGCCATGCTTATCACAATTATAACACATAAGCACCGCAACCATAAGTGGATCATACCAATCAACACAATTCAATACCTATACTACACAATATAAAGAGAATTAGGTCATCTTACCACCATTCCATCATCATCACCACCAATCCTTAGCCTTCTCAATCAATTCACTTCACAAAGGCTCTTGCCAATAGCCATATACACAATACCAAACCAACGACCAGACCATAAAATTGATCCAACAATATATATTATGAATTTCATCAAATTAAGGCAACCTATGTACAATTCTACCAATGATCTATACATAATTCAGTAGCCCAATACAATTTAAACAAGAATTTAATACAATTAAGACATGATCAAATCACCCACATTAGATCAAAAATTGGTATTTCGTGTTGGCATGGGTTCATATGGATTTTGATATAAAAACATTCAATTAATATCATTTTTATCATACACCATTGATTTAAATCATTTCATGCAAGAACCCATGGCTAGAAGTCAAAATAGGAATTTCTATAACCGTATGTTTAATATCATAAGTCTTTGCATTTTTTTCATTGCCTCTTTTCTAAAGCTTAGTTTTTCAAAACAACTAAACCAGATTGCTTCCACTGTCATGATCCCATATAAAAAGATGATGAATCAACAACTCATGACTCCACTTATGAATATCATTGTTTTCTTACTCTACCCCAAGTTGGCTCAAAAATATCTTTCCCGTCAAACTATTGGGTCATACCTACCCTTCAAGTTAACGTATGTATCCATGTGTGTGTTAAATGTCACATGTGCACGCCAAACAAAACCCACATCCACATAGACCACTGCGGAAAAAGGTCAAACTACCCTTAACTATATTTCGGCTCAAACATACCCTTTTCGTCTAACTATTGGACCATACTTGCTCTTCTATTTACTAAAAACATACATGTGTATGCTAAAATGCCACATGGACTCCACATGTGCACACCAAGCACAACCCACCTCCACATAGATGACTTAAAGCCCTAATTTCACTCTTTTACCCTCCATTTTATCCAGAAAAGTATGTATATATGGAACCAAACAAAAAAGAAAAAAACATTTGCAGAAACTTGTATATGTAATTAAATGAAGTAGAGAAATTGCAATATGATTACTATTTCAAATACAATAAAATAAATGACCTAAAGTAATAATATAAACACACTCATTTTAATAAATCAATTAACACTAAGTTATTATGTTAATTTCTCTTAATAAAAATAATTTTGTTTAAACAATCTTAGAAAAGCTTTATTGTTGATTCAACTCACGGCCATGGCGCAAAATAACAATTGTCGTAGAGAACTGATATACTTATCACCGGAACTCCATGCACACAGGAAACGACTACGATAACTTCTTTAGCGGTGGTGACCGAACTTCCGCCACTCAACGTGTTGTTTCTTTTTGATAATGAGGTAACTGTCCCTAATGGAGTGGATGAAGTACCTCGATTGCTACTATATCAACGAAGACCTAGTAAGTCTTTATAGATTTCTTAATTTATAGCACCAATTACCAATTGCCCTATTTTCGTTCAAGTAGTCCCTAATCCAAAAGATACTCTAAATGATTGTTAAGGAAGTTTTAGATTTTATGGGAAGTTAATGAAACATTAAATATAAAAGATGATTTAAGGATTTGATAGCAAAAATTAATTTCAATTTTGTTTAAGTTGTGATCTTCAAAGTACATTATATTAGTATTAGAATAAAATGGAACTGAACTAATCCAATGCATATTGTATATTCCAATAGATATATTCAAATAAGGAAAGGGCATTTTTTAAAGGTGAAATATAGTTTAAGGGTATCTTTAAGCTATTTCGAATATTTTAAGGGTAGTTTTGAACCTTTTTCATAGTTATCTATGTGGAGCTGGGGTCTGTTTGGCGTGCACATGTGCTCAAGTCCTTGTTTCGTCCCCACATGAACATTCACCATTACTAGACTACTTTTTGTACTAGAAGGATCGTTTGGCTCCATATTTTTATGGGAGGATATTTGTTTAATCAAAATATAGTTTAAGGGTATATTTAAGCTATTTCGTATAGTTTTGACCATTTTCCGTATTATTTATAACTGCACTTAAAGTTCTTGAAGAGTTAGCACCATTAAACAAAATTTAAGGTACAAATATTAGTTTTCTTAAGAAATATGATCGCTAAGAGAAAGTGTTTTAGGCAAGAATTGACCTTGGTTCTAATTGATATAGTGGTGTTGACAAGTTTTTACTACACTCAAAGGTTAAAAACTTTCATGCTATTAAAATAAAAAGTACACGATAAATCGTGCCAATAATAAATGTCAGCATGTTAAAATGAAAATTCATATCAATGATCAAGATGAGAAATCATAATTGCACTACCCAAATGAGCCGCCGAGTGGCAGCACCCACACTTAGCTTACTAGGTGAGGGCGAACCAACAGAATCTAAACTAACCCCAATATTTACCAACATTATCACCATATAAACAAATATAATGCGGAAGAACTCAAATGCGTTATTTTAACCAATAAACAAGCTTCTAAAGTTTAGCACTATCAACCCCAATCTGGAATCATCACCTCACTAATATCATATCCTCAAGTAACTAAATCTACAGAGTATTTACGAAGACTACACTAATATGAAAGATGGTCCTATGTCTGAACTTCAAAAGACATTAACGTGAAGAAGAGATCTTCCAATCCATCCGCCCGAGCTAGTACATAATAACTCACCCCTGACTCTGACTTGTTTGAAAGAACTGGCAATAGAGTTGATGAAGAGTCCGAGTCGATGGCACGCTTCTGCACTTCACAAATAACACAGAAGAAATTACAAGTGAAGGCGTTCAGTAACAATGAACACGTACTGAGTAGGTCTCAATCGGGCCAACATAAAACTATAGGCAATATATATCAATAATATTAGAAAATCAAACTACAATACTCAACATGTGGCAGCAACAGTACAAGAACCATAGGGCACCAACATCAGCGCAGCATGGGAGGACCTCAAGCCTCCACGCCATACTTATTTGGGACATAGGTTCTTCGAAATTGAGTATATTACATGATTCAAGATTAGCTTTCTCTTTAGTCTTATCGTGTCGGAACGTGACCTGACACTCCGATCCCTAATAGTAAAAGTGTCAAAACGTGAACACCAAGTGATCCCCTAAATCACTACGTGTCGAAGGAACGTGACCCCGATCACCTAATACTACAAATGTCGGAACGTGACACCCGGATCCACTAATCTCATGGTAATTCTATTTCCCTCAAGTCTTCTTAATGTAAAGGCGTCATCTTAATGGAGAGGTTCTAAGGCTGAAGATGAATTCGACGGAGGTACTCCATCATTCTAAGCCCCCACATTACACAATCAAACATACAAACAACAAATCAAGCAATATAAGAAGACTTTACCATACTGACCCAAGACTATCATCGCTATTTAGAGTTTATTATCACATAGAAATAAACCGTAACTATCTCCACCGAAGAATCGTGATCAAACAGTTACTTCTCAATGCCCTTAGCTTTCCTCTTTCGCTTCTCCCTTTTCTCGCTCGTTCCACTCTCTTCCGTTCTTTTTATTTTTCCTCTCCGAGTCTTTTTATTTTAACCCTAATTATCATAAAAATCATTCATAAAAGATGATAAAATTCCCACTATTTATTTTAAGGTTACTTCTTTTAACCCTCAATAATACTTATCAAACTCACACCCCAGAATTTCAGAAGTTTGTCATGAATGGTCCAAACCAACCCTCTTACAAACTTTAGCAGCATATCCAGACCTAGTTCGATGGTACGCGACCTGTTACGAGCCCGGTCGTAAATCTATGACGTCAGTCCTGCAGGTCCTTCACATAAGTGTAGAGAAGTTATAACTTTCTAAATGGTTGTGATGGTCCGTTGTATCTACGACGGTCCGTGCTGCAGTTCCGTCGCGGAGTTCAGTAGAGTCGGCTCCCGTACCCAGATTTTTAGAGTTGAAGTGTTTTTTGGCACGAAGAGGCTCGACGGTACCGTGTGCCTATGACAGTTCGTAGCTACTCTGTGGTCGCGGCAATGAGGAGGCAACAGGAAAATTCACATTTGTTGTACAGACGGGGTCCCATGACGTTCCGTCGCGTAGATCCCTTCGACCCCGTAAGTTTTAATCACAAAGATTCTAACTAAGCCCGAAGACGACTAACCATGTCTGTAACAGTAATGTAGTTTTGGTTCTCCTAAATTTTAGTTTTTTCATGGTTGCAAACATTTTAAAATAATAAAATTAATTAGGGTAAAGAAATGTGTGATATTAGCTTTTAAAAAATTATTGACTAAATTTGTATGAAGAAATTAAATATTGCTAGAAATTCCATTAAATAGTGGATTGTCCATTTCCTTTCTTCATGAACTTATCCCTATAATTTATCTACATTTTCAAGGTGCCATGAATCTTTGTAGATAAATATGTACCTATTAATTAGGCATTTATCGTTGTGACCTTTGAGAGTGATATCTTAACACTATAAATAGAGGTATCACTCACCATTTGTATATAAACTAGAATAAGAAGAAAGTCCTTCTCCTACATCTAATATCGTTGTCTCCTTTTTTTATATATACGAGTTTATCATTTATGGACACGTGTATCAACCATGAGACCTAGCCATTGATATTAAGTTTTAGTTTTCTTTAACTTATTTTTTGTTGATCTATGAGAATTCAAGTAGTATATGCACAAAACAAGTATCATTGCATTTTCTAAAATAGCTTGATAGATTAGAGTACAATATATTCATTCACTACCATTACTAGGACCAAAGCATATACGACTATTGGTTTGATATGACATGCTATGAAAATTTCTTAAATAGAAGACGTATCAACTTTTTAATAGCATGAGTTGAAATATATTTTTAATTGTTTTGAAAGACTCAAAGGGTGGTCATGTTGTACTTCGGTCACATACTGTTGGTTAGGGGTAAGAAGATGGATTCAAGTCTCATTGAACCAAAAGGTAAGACATTTGGTTAAAGTCCAGAGCACCATAATGAAAAATGTTTGAGGTCACAAGGTAGATTCATGTTCTATCGTACCAAGAGGATAAGACATAAATTTGAGTTTTGATGCATCATGATTGAATTAGTCCCATAGAATGATAGTGTAACACACCTTATATGGACAAGACATTGAGTTTGAGTCAATGCACCATAGTGGTGATAAAATGATGAGTAAGAAAAATAACCTAATGTCATTACATGAATCTAACTCACCTTTTGATTATCCTATCCGAACACCTGTTTTTTTTTTATTTTTTTGGGGGGGGGGGGGGGGGGGGTGTTTTATCCCCATTTTAAATTTAATTTCATTATGTGCATCATTATTGAGGCTAGCCTTCATTCAGTTCATTGGGACTTTGAACTTTACCGACATCGAGCATGTGAGCATCATGAATCTGTGTCTCCCCCCACCAAAAAAGGTCTAATCATCGGCCAAGTGACCCATAACATGCTAGCGTACATGGAACTTTAACCTCGACCAGATCTCTATAATTGGTTTGTATAGGTTCGCAGACTAGGGATTTAATGAGAGAACCATACCCGGAAAGCCGAAGTCCATCTCATGATAGTTTACTTGAACCTCGCAACCCTTCCCGAAAGAAGCATCACAGTCTCATATCTAGCCTTTTCGTTTGCTCAGTTATAGTGAAGTTTATTTATTCATCGTCATACGGTCATAGAAGCTGACTTCTAGTATGAGGACATCATAGCTTCATTAGATCCTCATACATCGTAATTAAGGGTGGTTAAGATCAATACCTTTTCTATAGTGTTCATAGAACCTGGTCTCTAATTCTTAAACTTACAACACTCTCGGATTGGTGAGTACTTTTTTGGTAACATTTACTATAGGCCATTTGAGATTGCCTCATCTTTTACATTAGCCCTCATATCATGTTGTCACCAACGTTTCCTTATCATTAGCACCTTTGTTTTAATCCATAGTTTACTCCACCTCTTATTACGTGAATGTTCATTTCATACTAGTCCAATGCACTTGCCATTAGTGGTTTCACCACCCTTACTTACCCCTTCTAGGTTTCATCATTTCACTGTTCCTTTCCTCATTTCATTGTTCTCTCATGCTTATGCAATGCACTGAAGACCATTAGTTTATCTTACACTCACTACTTAATTCCTTCCCTAGGGTTCATCATTCAATTACATACATTTTAGGTTCACTTACTTTTGGAACGATGGCAGACTTATGAGTCTATCATCCCAGCCATGGGGCTTCATTCATAGTTCGTTAGGAGTATTCATACTTCCTAAGATTATGTAGTGCAAGAACTTATGTAATCAATTGTTCTATGCCAGATCATGATTTCGATACATAAATAGGTGCATTATTTGGATAGTAATTTTCGCGTATGACTTCTGTATCTCCAGAATGTTTGGGCAAGGAAACCAATTCAAAATCACGTGAATAAAACATTTACATTTTCATTGGAAGATAATTTTTAATTCGCACAAAACATGGAACTCTAGCGATCAAACTCCACACCATTAACATTATTAACCTTAAAGTTTCTACTTATTTAAGTACCTCTATACAACATTTTCTACTGTTTCCTTTTAAATTGGTGCCCCGAAGAGGTTCTAGCCCCCCCACACCTCTTCCATGTTCTATCTTTAGTTATTCGCCAGGGCATTGGGAGGATTGCGTGTAGAAACCTCCAACATCCTCCGTATTTTTTGTTGTTTAATTTTCGCTCACAAATCGACATGAGAGGTTGTGGGTTCGAACCCCCACAACCTCCTTATTTAAATTTTTAATCAAAACTCACTAGGCTAGGCGTTTGGCAGTGAGTTGTGGGATTGAGCCCCCACAGCCTCACCTCTCTTTTTTTCAAAAAAAAATTAAATCGCCTTCTCCTTTCCAGCCTTGAGGTCTTGGGTTCGATTCCCACTCCTCACATTTTCCTTTCTTTATTTTCTCTTCTTTCACTCGCTGCCTGGATGTCGTGGGTTCGATTCCCACACCTCCCATTTTTTTTAATTCTTATTCTGTTCTAACTAATCCAAAAGACCCCATTTCGGTTCCCCCTCCCAGACCCCTTTTCTTTTTCCTTACTCACAAATTTCAGTAGTTAAAGGGTGAGGTCACAGGTTCGAACCCTAGTGGCCTCAACTCTTTTAAATGTATTAAATTTCCAGATTTAAGCCCTTTTTTTAACGAAATTTAAAGTAAATTAGGCTGTAAATTTATTCATAATTTTTATTTTCCTTTCATCAACCTTTTCATGTTAGTTTCTTATGGCATTTCACCAAGCATTTAGTGCATTGTTAGGTGTAGTTTACTAGTTAAATTAGTCAAGAATTTTCATTCAAAATTTGTAACTTCACACACCATATGAACATCACATTATGCACAATTTTAGCAAATAAAATACAAGAATTAACATGCCTTTGCACACCCTCAAAAAGTGACCAACTTCACTGCCACACAGACACACCCACATCACTTTTTCATGTGATTTCAAACAACATAATCATTATTCAAAAAATTTCGGACATGCATACTTAAACATAAACATCACGAAAACACATGTCATCCCTACTTTGTACCAGCAAACATACCCAACCTAAAGTTCAATGGAGCTAGTGACAGGGACATGCAAGAGGGGAACAATCCTAGTTTTTGGAGTGAATATATTGAATATTAAGGGGTCTCTTGGGAAAGGAACAAGATCGAAAACAAACAACTGGGAGAATATGGTAAAAAAGAGGAGAATCATATCCTTCATTGATGTTCAGACTTTGAATTTTCTCTGCCCAAACCTTCCTTCCTCCAAAACCACGTCCCCCACTTATCCTAAATTTTTTTCACCACCACTCGATGGAAATCTCCCTGCCTTATGTTTTTTGATTAGCTTGCTTTTCTTAAGATTTTTTTTCGTGTATTCTTCAAATATGAAGACCTTTGTCATATTTTATGCTCTTCATGTTAAATGGCAGAGAGAAAACAATAGGATTTGAACGTGAGAATGTAATAGATGTGAGAGAGTGAAACGTGTGAAGTTGTTTAGGCTTAGATAATGACTTAGTCAATTTAGGACTCTCCTTAATACTTAAAATCTGATTTAATTAATTATACGAGAAAGGAACATTTTTACCTTAGAATTTCAGATTTTAAATAATAAATATATCACGTTAAGTATTTATCCTATTCATTTTTAGGGTTGTTACATTATCCCCCCCCCTTAGGAACACTCGTCCCCGAGTGACACTACCACTATACATCGTAATGCAAATCATATTATAACATGATCACTATTAACAATCAAGCAATAGAAACAAAATACAGAGAGATAAGGAAATATAGACTTAAGAGTAGGAAATCTAACCTCCAGAGCTGAAAAATTAGGGTAGAGGGATCTCATGTTGTCCTCAGTCTCCCACGTAGCACCCCACAAAAGATTTCCATCCACAATAAACCTTTACTGGGCAACCATCTTGTTCCTCAACCGCAACCTCGTTGCCCCTGTCTGTCTAAGATCTCACAGCTAACCTCCTCGTAGACAAGTCTTCATCACCCCCAACCTTCCACGGTATATTCGATGTTGGATCACCTAGGCACTTCTCAACATAGAGAATAAAGACTGGTTTTGACAGAAGCTACTCCGCAGGCAAATGCTAATCATATGCCCCCATCACCCACACGGCTGTAGGATCTCATATGGCTTAACATACCTCGACTCAACTTCCCTTTTTCCTACCATCTCTCACTCACCTCCTTTCATAGGGTAATATCTGCAAGTTTAAACCTGCTCACCACCTCAAATTCATAAAGGCCCGCTTTCCGTTGTCTTCAAATGACTTCTGTCGCTGTAAGCAGTAGACAACCTGTCTATAATCACTCGAAACCTTCTCTAATCCTCATGAATGATATATAGACCAAAAACGGAATTGTAACAGCCCCACTCGTGTTTAGTCGTTTTGAGCAGTTAGTTTATTCTTGTAATAACTACTGTCTGAGTCGAACGGATCCCACGACCGGACCGTCATCGTCACACTAAACGGACCGTCGAGGGTTCTCGTTCCAAACAGCTTAAGACTTTGGAAAAATGGGGTACTGAGAACAAATCTCTGAACTTCGCGACGACATGCATGAATGAACGTCGTGGGCACGACGGACCGTCACGGACCCTTTAGTGGAATTTAGTCGCTCTGAGCTTTTGTGGCCGAAAAGCGCAGGACGGACTGTCGCAGGCACGACAGGCACGACAGTCCTTCACAGGCGCGTTACCCTGCTGGTCTGATTTCTGTTAAATGTTTTAAGGGGCGTTTTGGACATCATGCTATAATTATAAGTTAGTGGTTTAATGTTAATAATTCACTTACTTGGGGGTAAGGAGACAACCTTCTTGTAAATAAATAGTGATATTTTAACCATCTTTATACTTAATTTATGAATTATTAGGGGTAATAAAAATGAAAACAGGGTTTTGAATAAGAAAAAAATAAGAAAGAACAAGAGAGAGTGAAATCGGATAAGTAATTGATCAAGCAATCTACTTTCCAAAGCTTTGCTTCCCTCTTCGTTTTCTCCTCCACCCTTCCTCTATTTCGCCGATGTTTGAGAACTAGGAGCACAATTACGCCAACACCAGCACCGGCAGGAAGGGTGAGTCTGAGCCAGCCACTGGGGCTCTGTAGCGCGACGAAGTCAGTGTCAAGGGGCCGTGGTAGAGGTCGTGGGAGGACGTCCTCTAGAGAAGAGGACAAGCACCTGTCCCATCTAGTACTAGGGCGGTGTACTCTCCACGACTGAGGAAGAAGTAAGGAGGGGTGAGGGAAAGGAAATGATCAAGTGCAGAATGAGGAATTAACCTCCCCAACCTACCCCAGTAGATGATTAATCAGGTTCTTGCTTATCTTAGCGGGTTATCTGATCAAGGCCAGACACCTACAGTGTTTTCTCGCACAGCACTTCAGGTTTCGGAAATACGACAGGCCGCTGCTGGGCTCCCCGCCTGGATGCCTCATTAGAAATAGGCACGTTTCCTTATTTGACTACAGGCTATAATGACAATGATCAACATGAAATTTCAGTAAGTTCTTGAAATTGAAACCTCCAGTCTTAAGGGTGCTGAATCTGAGGAGGCCTACAATTTTCTGGTTGATTGTCATGAGTGACTACATAAAATGGGCCTAGTGGAACGATTGCTTTGAGTTTGTAACCTATCAGTTTCAGGAAATGCCAAAATGGGTGGCGGTCACACGTTGAGTGTCAACCCGTACAGGCACCACCTTTGACTTGGCGTCATTCTCTAGCTTATTTATGGAGAAGTATATCCCCGGACCTTGAGGGATAGGAGGAGAGATGAGTTCTTGAGCCTAGAGCAAGGCCAAGATGTCGGGTAACTGCGTATGAGGCATAAGTTCCGTGCATTTACCAGATATGCCACCTAGCTTGTTTCAGTCCCAAGAGCGGATTGCCGTTTTGTGAAGGGGGTTGAGGTCAGATTTACGGATTTCAGCCTTACAGGTAGCGGCTACAGCGAAATCCTTTCAAGAGGTGGTAGACTTGTGATAGAGGTGGAGGGAGTGAACCAGATGACTTCACATGGCATCGACATCTAAAAGGTTTCGTAAGGTAGGTGAGTTTAATGGTTCCTACTCCAGAGGGCAGGGTTCAGGAGTTATCCAGCCCGTCCTTATTCAGTCTTCACTGCAGTCTGTAGTTGGGGGTCCACCACGTAGACCGGTCAACACTTCTTGAGTTTGGAGGTTATCCCCAGACTTCTTCATTGTCACAGAGACCTATGCTTGAATCCAGAGAGTGTTATGGATGTGGGAGACTGGCACATAAGAGGTATTGTACAAAACAGAGTTACAGACCTCAAATAGTGAGAGGTAGAGGTGGTCATAGGAGAGGCCGCATTCTGGAGGACTGGTGGCCGAGGTAATGGTGGTCACCAAAACGGCGGGTGACGGGCAAATGGGAACTACTGCACGCAACATGTAAAGTCAATGGGCAGACAGGTGATAGTTTCACTGTTACGCTTTACCTGGGCGGTCGGAAGTGGAGACATCAGATGTGTTATCACAGGTAATATTTTGGTTTGTGATTGCATGGCTTCTGTATTATTTGATCCTGGCTCCACTTTTCATATGTATCTCCTCATTTGCTACCGGTCTTAATTTACATGTGAATTGCTGACATGCCTATTCGTGTTTCTACTCCGGTGGGTGAGTCTGTGATAGTTGAAAAGGTGTATAGGTCTCTTGCCTGGTGACTTTTGTGGGGGAGCACACTCATGTAGACTTGGTTATCTTAGAAATGGTTGATTTGATTAATTCTGGGTATGATTGGCTTTCTCCAAATTTTGCAATCTTAGATTGTAATGCTAAAACTGTAACGTTGGCCAAGCCTGGGACAGATCCGTTAGTGTGGGAGGGTGACTACACTTCCACTCCAGTTCGTATTATCTCCTTTCTTCGGCTAAAGAATGGTTAGTAAAGGGTGTTAGCTTTCTTGCACACCTCCGGGATTATACTACCAGTACCTTCAATTGAGTTCGGTTCCGTAGTCCGTGAGTTTCTGGATGTGTTTTCTGCAGACCTTCCTGGTATGCCACCGATAGAGATATTGACTTTTGCTTGATCTGGAGCCGGGTATTCATCCCATTTCCATCCCTCCTTATAGAATGGCTCCAGCAGAGTTAAGGGAGTTAAAGGACCAACTTCAAGAGTTGTTAAGTAAAGGTTTAATTAGACCAAGTGCATCCCTTGGGGTGCTCCGGTGTTATTTGTGAAAAGAAGGATGGGAGTTTTGGATGTGTATAGACTACCAGCAATTGAACAAAGTAACTGTGTAGAACAAGTACCCCTGCCCGCATTGATCATTTGTTCGATCAGCTACAAGGTGCTTGCACCTTTTCAAGAATTGATTTGAGATCTGGTTATCATCATTGAAAATACGGGCAACGGATGTGCCCAGACTGCTTTTCGACCAGGTATGGGCATTATGAGTTCTTAGTAATGTCTTTTGGGCTTACGAATGCCCTTTCTACTTTCATGAGCTTGATGAATGGATTTTTAAGCCATATCTGGATCTTTTTGTCATTGTATTTATTGATGATATCAGTTATACTCAAAGAGCAAGAAAGACATGAGGAGCACTTGCAATTGTATTGGAAATGTTGAGGGAGAAAAAGCTTTATGCCAAATTCTCCAAGTGTGAGTTTTGGCTAGATTTAGTGTCCTTCTTGGGCATGTGGTTTCTAAGGATGGAGTGATGGTGGATCCTTCTAAGATGAAGCAGTGAGAAATTGGGTAAGACTACTAATGTGTCAGAAGTAAGGAGCTTTTTGGTTTAGCCAGCTACTACGTCGATTTGTCAAGGGTTCTCTTCTGTTGCTTCCCAATTGACGAACTTGACTAAGCAGAATGTTCCATTGTGTATGGTCGGACGAGTGGCGAAGAAAGCTTTCAGAAACTCAAGACCTTGCTGACTACTGCACCTATCCTACCTGCCAGTAGAGGGTAAGAACTTCATTGTTTATTTTGATGACATCCTATTCTGGTTTGGGTTGCAGTGCTAATTCAAGAGAAGAATGTAATTGCTATGCTTCGAGGCAATTAAAGGTGCATGACGATATCCTGACCTGATTATTGGAATTGGCTGCAGTTGTGTTTGCATTAAAGCAATGGAGACATTATCAATATGGGGTCAAGTGTGAAGTCTATACGGATCATCGTAGCCTACAGTATATCTTTACTCAGAGGATTTGAATTGGAGACAGATGAGGTGGATGGAACTACTGAAGGATTATGATGTTACCATCTTGTATCACCCAGGAAAGGCTAATGTTTGGCAGAACCCTTAAGTGAAAGGCAGGGACAGGGTAGTTTAGCCCACTTACAAGTTTCTAGACGCCCATTGGCTAGAAGGTTCAGACTCTGGCTAATGACTTTATGAGGTTAGAAGTAAATAAGAAGGGAGGATTTTGGCCAGTGTGGAGGCGAGATCATCTCTCTTACAAATCAAGGGAAAACAGTTTGATGATGAGAACTAAGCCGAATTCGGGATATGTGGGTGCGAAGAGGCTAAAGAACAATAATGGATGAGGAAGGTTATTTTGAGAATTAAGGGAATGGTATATGTACCCCGTGTCGATGATTTGTTCACACTATTCTTACAGAGGCTCATGTTCCGGATATTCTATACATCCTGGTGACCAAATGTACCGTGACCTAAAGCAACACTTTTGGTGGAGTTAGAATGAAGCGCGACATTGTTATTTTGTTGCCAAATGTCCAAATTGTCAGCAAGTAAAGTATGAACACCAGAGTCCTGGAGGAACACTTCAGAGAATGCCCATTCCTGAATGGAAGTGGAGAGAATTGCAATGGACTTCGTGGTTGGTCTTCCAAAGACATTGGGGAAGTTTGATTCTATTTGGGTAATTGTGGACAGATTGACTAAGTCTGCTCACTCATTTCCGGTTAAGGTGACTTACAATGCAGAGAAGTTAGCCAGACTCTACATTCAGAAATTGTTCGGTTGCATGGAGTTCCACTTTCCATCATATCAGATAAGGTACGCAGTTTACTTCTAAGTTTTGGAGAACATTGCATACTGAATTGGGTACTAGGTTGGACCTTAGTACTGCATTTCACCCTCAGACCGATGGGCAGTCTGAGCGAACAATTATGTTGGAAGATATGCTTCGTGCAGTGTGATAGAATTTGGTGGTCATTGATAACTTCTTACCCTTAACAGAGTTCTCATACAATAATAGCTATCACTCAATATTTATATGGCCCCGTTCGAAGCATTGTATGGGAGGAGATGTAGGTCTCCCATTGGTTGGTTTGATGCATTTGAGGTTAGACCTTGGGGTACTGATCTTTTAAGGGAATCATTAGAGAAAGTGAATTCATCAAGAAAGGCTTTTCGGCGCAAAGTAGGAAAAGGAATATGCAGATCGAAAGGTTAGGGACTGGAGTTCATGGAGGGTGAACAGTTTTGCTGAAGGTTTCACCCATGAAGGGTGTCATGCGGTTTGGTAAAAGAGGTAAGCTAAGCGAGGTATATTGACCATTTGAAGTACTTAAGAGAGGAGGGGAGGTGGCTTATGAATTAGCCTTGCCTCCAGACTCTCCGGAGTGCACCCGGTATTTCATGTGTCTATGTTGAAAAGATACCATGGGGATGGAAACTACATCATTCGTTGTGGATTCAGTTCTGCTGATTAAAATTTGACTTATGAGGAGGAGCCTGTTGCCATTCTAGATAGAGAAATTCGCAAGTTGAGATCAAGGGAGATTGCATCCATCAAAGTTCAATGAAAATCGACAATTGAAGAGTTCCACTTGGGAGAAGGAGGCTGATATGCAAGAAAGATACCACACCTGTTTACGATTCAGTATCCCTTTTGCCCTTGTTTTTCTTCTTATGATCGTCGAGGACGTAACGATGGGTAAATTGGTATCTTTGTAACAACCTGTTTAGTCATTTTGAGTAGCAGATTTTATTTCTGGAAAAATTGCTTAGTCGACGGATCCCACGACGGACCTCATAGGCACGAGGACCGTGAGGGGGTCTCGTTCCAAAACTTAGAATCTGAAAATTTGGGTACTGAGATCGACTCTCTGAACGTCACGACGGGATGGCAGGACGGACCGTCTAAGGCTACGGCCGTCATAACTCTTTAATGAATTGGAGTCTCTGAACTTTGTGACGGAAGCAAGCAGACGGACCTTCGCAGGCACGACGGGCCTCACAGGCGCGTGACCTAACTGGGTCGGATTTGTTAAATATTTTAAGGGGCGTTTTGGACTATTCATGCTTATAATTATAAAGTTAGTGGATTAATGTTAATAATTCAATTACTTGGGGGTTAAATGAGATAACCTTGAAATAATAGTAGTTATTTTATCATCTTTTATACTTATTATATGCTAAGTAGGGTAAAAGAAAAAGGGTTTGAATAAGAAAAATAGAAAAACAGAGAGAGGGAGACTAACGTCGAGTAGAGA
>JAKWJA010000038.1:0-61235 GCA_027704765.1 Solanum habrochaites
TGAGTCTACCTTACCATTTTCTTAGAAGAGCAACCAACGAAGTCCATTGAAAATTGTTCTTCTCCCCACTCCATCAAGGAATGGCATTCTCTGAATGTCCCGGCCATTTCCTCTGGTGTTTTCATACTTTACTGTTACAATTCATTCGCATTGACAACAAAATGCAACAATGTCACCCGCTTCATCCACTCCACCAAAAATGTTTGCTTTAATCACGATACATCTTTGGTTTCACCAGGATTTAGTAGATTCCTTGACATGTCAGCATCGTAAGCATATTGTGAATCAAATCATCTACACGATGTACACATATACCCTTACCTTAATTCTCAAACACCTTCCTACCGTTTTTGCTTCTTTAAAAAGCCCTCTCCCTCAACAGCACCTTATCTCTGATTCTGTGATCAGTTTTCTCACAGCGGTAAACTGTTGTCCTTTAATCTTAATTAGAAGGGATATCTTGCATCCACAGAACCCAAAATCTACTCCCTTCTCATTTACTTCTAATACTCTAGCCTCATAAGTCCTTAGCCAAGTCTGAACTCTCTACCATTTGCGCTGAGAAACATGCAAATGGTAGACTTTCCATGCTCCCTACCTTTCTCTTAAAGTCATCGCTTACAACATTAAGCTTTTCCCCCGGATTGATCAAGCATAGTTATATCATCGTCATTCAGTAGTTCTGCTATCCATCCCTCTGTCTTAAATTCAAAATCCTTCTGATAAAGACATCTATACACTCAACGATGTCCCGTATATACTCACATTTATGTAACACCCATATAGATAATTCTCCATTGCTTTTTTATTGCCCGCAAAAAAACCAACCTTGACGAAGACAACTCCGCAATTGTGGGTTGGAAAATTACGTTCATGCACCTTTAATTGCCTCCGAGGCATAAGCAGTTACATGCTTCCTTTGCTAAGCACGTCAACCCAAACCGAATAGGATCATCACAAAAACAATGAAATCTTACTTTCCACTGTCAGGGGAAGAATTGGTGGCAATAGTCAACAAGGACTTGAGTTGCTGAAAACTTTCTTCACTTCGTCCGACCATACATGGAACACTCTGCTTAGTCAAATTTTCATTGCGGGAAGCAACGAAGAAAATCCCTTGAAAATCACAGTAGTAGCTAGCTAAACAACCGAAGCTCCTTACCTCATGTAAATTGTAGGTCTTACCCAATTCTTCATTTCTTCATCTTGAAGATCCACACCATCACTCTCCATCCTTAGAAAACACTTCCCCAAGAAGGACAACTGATCTAGCCAACCTCACACCTTAGAGAATTTGCGATAAAGCTTTTCGTTTTTCTCTCCCCAACATTTCCAATACCATTTCAGTGCTCCTCATGTCTTTCCTGCTCTTTGAGTAAACCCAGTAATATCTCAATAACCACAAGACAAAAGAGACCAATATGGCTTAAAATCCGTTCTCTCAGACTCATGAAACATCGGGGGCATTCGTAAAGTCAAAAAGACATTACTAGAACTCAAATGCCCATACCTGGTCCGAAGACATCTTGGGCAGCGGTCCATTGCCCGTATTTTTTTCAATTGATGAAGAACCAACCTCAAATCATTTTTGAGAAGTAACAGGGCACCTTGTAACTGATCGAACAAATCATCGATGCCGAGAAGAGATACTTTTCTTAACATACGCACTTATTCAGTTGTCTGTAGTCAATACAACATTTGGAAACTTCCATCCTGCCTTCTTCACAACAAAAACAGGAGCATTCCCAATGGGAATGCACTGGGTTCTAATAAAGCCTTTCCTACACTCTTGAAGTTTGTGCCCTTTAACTCTGTTAACTGCAGCGGGAGCCATCCTATAATGAGGGTATGGAAATTGGCGAGTACCCCGGCTCCAGATCAATCAAAAGTCAATATCTCTATCGGGTGGCATACCAGGAAGGTTTGCAGAAACACATCCCAGAAGACTCACGGACTATCGAAACCGATCAATTGAAGATACTTGGGTATACGTCCCTGAGGTGGTGCCCAGAAGCTAACACCCTTTAACTAACCATTCTCTTAGCACGAAGAAAGGATATGATACGAACATGGAGTGGACGTTTAGTCACCCTCCCACACCACATATTGTCCCAACCAGGGCTTGTGCCAACGTTCAGTTTAGCATTAAAAATCTTCAGATTGCAAAATTCGGAGAAAGCCAAGTCATACCCGGATTATCAATCGAAATCACCATGTTCTAAATAACCCACCAGTCTACATGAGTATTGCTCCCCCATCAAAAGTCAACCAGACAGAAGAACCTAATATACCCTTTCACTATCTCAAGACTGACCCACCGGAGTAAAACCAATAGGCAATGTCAAGCAATTCACATGTAAATTAAACCAGTAGCAATGAGAAGACACCTATAAAATGTAGAGAGCCAGGATCAAATAATACAGAATCAATGCAATCACAAACAAAAGATTACCTATTATAAAACAGCATCAGATGTCTCCGCTTCAACTTCCCAAGGAAAGCGTAACATGGGCCGGCTATCACCTGTCTGCCTGTTGCCCCTACGAGTTGTGCTGCCGTCGGCTGGCCTCCTGCTTGCCCGCCACCCCGTTGGTGGGTGAAACACATTAACTTGACCACCACTTCCGTCCAGAATGCGGCCTCTCCATGACCACTCTAACCTCTGACTATTGGGGGGTTTGTAACTCTGTTTTGGACATATCTCTTACTAGTGTCCAATTCCCCCATCGCCATACACTCTCTTGGTTCAAACAATGTCTCTGTGACCGTCTAGTACGGTGGACCCCCCCCACTACAGCCTGTATGAAGACTGATAGGTCGGGCTGTAACTCCTGACCTTTACCCGCTCTGGATAAGAACCACTAACGCACCCCCTTAGACGAAACTTCTTATGTTGTGTGATGCCATGGTGAAGTCACTGGCTTCACTCGCCCTCCACCTCAATCACCAATTCTAACCACTAATCCTGAAGGGATTTTTGCTGCGTAATACCTGTAAAGGCTGGAAATCTGCAAATCTGACCTCAATCCCCTGTCACAAAACGGCAAAGCCGCGCTTGTGGACTGAAGCAAGCTGTGGCTACCTAGAATACTGCACGAACCTTAGCCTCATAGATACGCAGTAGACCTACATCCGCCTTGCTCTAGGCTCAGCACGTCACTCTCCTCCTATCCCTCAAAGTTCGGGGTAATCTTCTCCATAAACAAGCTAAGAATTATACCAGCCATTCATAGGTTGTGCTTGTGCTGGTGACCTATCTCAACATAAACTATCGCCACACATTTTGGGATTCCCCTGAATTGATGATGTCACACATCGATGCCAAATCGTTCTACTATGCCGCATCTGGTATAAGTTCATAAAATTGACACAGAAAATCAATAGGCATCCTCAGATTCAACACCCTTAAAGCCTGGAGGTTTCAATTTTCAAGAACTTTACTGAAAAGTTATGTGATCACTGTCATTAATAGCCCGGTAGTCACTCAAGAAACGTGCCTATTTCCAATGAGCATCCATGCTGGGGAGCCACAGCTGCATGTTGTACCCATAGAACCTGAGTTCTGGTGCAGAAAACACTGAGGTGTCTGGCCCTGATCAATAACCCTGCTAAGATAGCGAGACCTGATTAATCATCTCCAGGGTTAGGTTGGGGTGTTAATTCCTCATTCTGCATTTCTCATTCTCCGCCTTGTCCGTCACCTCTCTTACTACTTCCCTCATCGGTGGTGGGATTCCCACGCCCTAGTACTAGATTGTCCAGGTGCTTGCCTCTTCCCTAGAGGTCTCCTCCCGGCGACCTCTACCACGGCCACCTCTCTTACTCTACTGCTTCTCTTCGAGCTACAGCCCCGTGGCTGGCTCAGCTCATCCGTGTCCTTCCGGTTTGGGGTTGGCGCGTTTGTTGCTCTAGTTCTAACCAGCTCTAAATAGAGTGAGATGGTCAGATTACCAATTTTGTTCACCTAGATACCAATTGGACAAGTATAGCACAAAAGAAAGAAGGAATGGAATTTTTTCATAAAGTCCTATACCTTCAAGAACAGTAAAGCGTCCCCCTAACCGTTCCTCAAGATTCTACTAGACTCTTCTTGTGTGATAGGACCAACGAACCGAATGCTCTGATAACAGTTTGTCACGACTCGAAAAACTAGCCGCGAGTGCACCCCCATTTACTCTCCTATGTTTGAGCGAACCAACCAATCTAATCCCAACATTTCAACCATATAACAGAAATAATGCGGAAGACTAAACTCATTACAAATAAATTAAATAACTTCTAAAATTTTCAATTACTATCCCAAAACTGAATTTCATCATCCCGAATCATCAATCCTCAAATTCTAAATCTAAGAGTATCCTACGAAATAAAATATTAAAGAGATGGTCCATGTCCAAGCTTCAGACATCAAGACACGAAGGAAGAATCCAGTACTACTATGAATAATATCCACCCTGAACTTTGGATTATCCTGAAGTCCTGGCTCGAGTTGCGGTTGAGTCGAAGTCGAAAGGCACGTTTGTTGCACTCCCACAAAATAATACAGACAACATTTAAATAGGGGTCGTACAAACACAAGTCTGCTTAGGTATCATCGTCAACCTCAAAATATAAAGAAATATATATCAGATATAACATAAAATCGACTACCATACTTCACAGATACACAACAAGTAACCATACCCTTGGCCACACACTCCAAGCACCACTATCAGGACTCATGCTCCACACCATACTCATTGGGCACGGGTTCGTTAAATCTGAAGTATATTAACATGATTCGAGAATTCATTTTTTTTTACATCCTGGTGTCGGATGTGACACTCCGATCCGCTACTACTATCCTGGTGTCGAACGTGACACCGATCCATTACTACTATCCTGGTGTTGGAATTACACCCGATCCAATACTACTATACGTGGGTGTCGAACGTGAGCAAACCCGTCCACTACCACTATGCTAGTGTCGAATGTTAAACCAGATCCACTACTACTATCCTGGTGTCAGAACTTACACCCGATCCCCTACTACTATCCCTGTGGTCCGGAACGACACCTCTCCACTACCTCATTCTTTTAGGTTCATCAAGCCTTCTTTTCTACCAAGGCATCATCATTAACAAGAGGGTTTTTAGTTGAAATACGCTTCACAACCTCATCTTTCCAACCCACTGACAATTTCATAATCACATCATGCAAGCCATACAATTAAGCATAAGAAGCCTTTACAATACTACCTTAATAATATCATTCGCATTAAGATTGTTTACTAATGAAATAGCAGAACCATAACCTACCGCCACCGATAATCGTGAATCAATCAAGCTACACCTCACGTCTTTGCTTTCCTCTGTGCGTTCTCTCTCTTCTCATTCTCTCGCTCGTTCTCCCTCTCTTCTTCTAATTTTTCTTATAAAAACCTTTTTCTTGTTACCCTAATTGTCATATAATTATTATAAAGATGATAAAAAATAACCCACTTTTTTATTTCAAGGTTATCTGCCTATAACCCCCACGTAATGGAATTAGTAACATTAATCCACTAACTTTATATTATAAGCATCAATGTCCAAATCCCCCTTAAAAACTTTGTAAAACATTAACAGAGAATCTACCTAGTCCGGGTACGCAGCTGTGAGTCCCGTCACACTGTGATGGTCCTACCTGCATGTCCGTCACAAAGTTCAGATAGTAATTCGTAGAAAGAATTTGTGACGGTCCGTGGTGCCAACCGATGGTACGTCTGCCCTTCCGATCGTTACGTTCAAAGTCGATCTCAGCACTCAATTTCAGGATCTAGTGTTTGGAACGATACACCCTCGAACGTCCCGTCGCGCCCATAACGGTCCGTCAATGTGATCCGTTGACCCAGACATTATTACCCTAAAGAAGCTCTACTGCTCAAAACGACTAAACAGTCGTTAGCAAAGGATAAACATGGATACTAATTGGTACAAAGATTTATAATTGAGCATAGGCGTTGCTTGAGGAAAGACAACAAATTTAAGTTGAGGGTGTTGATATATCTGTGGTTTCACGGTATTATAATACTTTTTCCTTAAGTTTAGGTGTCCAAAAGACTTGTGTGCTAATTTTTATTAAGTTTTCTCCTTATTTGCAGCACATCTTCCCAATAATAATGCGGAGGTTTTGAGCGAAGAAATTCAAAAGAGACCACCTAGGAGCTTGTTCCGGTCCATCATTCCTTGTGACGTCTGTAGTGGCAGCGTAGTGCAAGCGCTAAATCAGAGGGAATTCCTAGACCAATTGTGGGGTTCACGGAAGTGTGACGGACCGTCCGTAGCCATGACGTCCGTCCTGCAATTTCTCATGAAAATCAGAGAAGTCTCCCAGTACCCCCATTTCCAAGAGTTTTCAAGTGTTTAGGAACGAGACCCTGTTGACCGTTGTCTTGTAACAGATTCGTCAATACCTGCCGGCCGAGGGTAAATGAAGAAGCAGCAATACAGAAATTTTGCAAATTATCGGGAGACGAGTCCACGATGGCCTGTCGTGACCACACCATCCGTCACTAGGTCCGTCGCCCACCGCGTTTTTTAACATATTTCAGCAAATAGACCCCCTTGTTTAATTAGTTTCATTTTTTTATAAATAAAGTTTTCGCAAAAAAACTCATTTTGATGTTAAATCTCTCGATCATTGTTAGACATTTGATATTGTGAGACTCGTGATTATTTTGTAGACACTTTAGAATTATTGATTTCTTAAGACCTTTTAATCATTGATTGTGGTGACATTTGCTGATTAATCAAGTAACTTTCCAGATGTTACTCTTTCTCATCGAAGATGAGTGCATGAACGTATCTCACATATTTTAAAATATTGTAATTGACTATGGGTAACTAAATACTTAGGGGTGTGGCGAACCATAGGCTAATAATGATTAAAACTAACTAAATAACAATTCTAGATAGTGTCTTTTGCATGTCATTGGTAATTCTTTTGTTTATAAAATCTTTTTTAACAGATTGCCGACTTTAAACTCGCCATTAAATGCTACTTGCCGGACCAGGAGGTAGAAATAATAGGAAATAAATTATCCACATATAAATTTACGATGATACTACTATAGGCAGTATTATTGGTACGAGGTAATACTTAGTCAAATAATCAATACGTGCTTATATATGATTAAAGATAAGGGTTATTAGTAACACACTTAGCTGGTCCAGTTCGGATTGAAATTTTCTAGTATGCCTGGACAAGGATATAGAAATAACTAACTTCTCACGGGCATGCAAGATCTAGGAAAGATTGTTAATAGAGACTTACCAAGTTATGAACCTGTGGGGAACACTTAAACCTAGTTACCTTCATTAATGATTAAAACCTCCAACATCTGATGAATGAGCTTGAACCCCGATTTAACGTGCCCCAGGCACTTCCTTCCAACCACACCCGTTCTGGCACGTTGCTGCCACAGCCCTTCCCCAAAAGGTGGCGTCACGGCGTAGTTCATCTACTACTGCCTCCCAGTCTGATTAGGACTCACATTGGACCGGCACATCTTCTGGGCAAGCCACTAATGAAGAAGGATCGTCTGGCTCTTTCGGGAGTTTCGTTGTCAGGAGCCTTCGATCTGTCGAGGTCCCCGTACCCGCCACCGCTGCATAGTCAGCCTCTCTTATTGAGGCTGAACATTCGAAGTCCACACCCGATTCACCCAGGCTCGTGCTCTCACCTCGGTTTTTGACCCAGCCCAACCAGTGGGTGTGTGAACGGGCAGTTTTCAAGTCTATTCGGTGAAAAGTTCCTGAAGACAAAGGAGTTATGACTCGGACACTTACCATTAAGCGGATGATCCTTAGGGAAGTCTCCCCGACGATGCCTGAATACACAATTCTTCACCAGCCCAGCGACGGGAGGTGAAAAGCCACGTCCGTGGAAGTTATAGTGAAAGAGTTGGTTTGAGAGTTCTACTACTAACGCATCCTACATAGCGACTCTCACTCGATCACAGATGGTAGGCGGGCTCCCTACCAAACCAGGCCCCACTGGGGCGTTCGAGTACGTTGTGTTCATGTTTGATTCCCCTCTCCCTGCCCTGCCATCCTCCGGTTTTGCTATATGACGAGAATGTTTATGCTAATCGACCCCTCTCACTGGCGAGTTTGACTACCGATGGAAGATTATTAAAGGATTGTCAATTCCGGCGTGATCCACACTGAGAGAGACCACCAAGAGGTGGATGGCCTGCACTTGTCCGTTATGGAGAGGTGGCGACAGTGACCGAGCCGAGGTGGCCCATCACCAAGGCCAACCTGACTTTCACATTCCACGGCGAAGTTTTTGTGGTGATTGTGCCGCCAATGCTTTCCTTATAGCCCGCTGATAATATTCTTTACATGCAGATTGAGCAGTACGGTGGGTGGCATTATAGCCGGTTTGGTTTTTTTGGTCGGCTTTCTACACGGCTGTGCCCAGCACAGAAGGCTTTTAAAAGGTCACAACCATTACCCTTTCCCGTGTGCATATATTTTCTCTATGAGGTCTACCGTTGTGCCTAATGGCACGTTGATAAGCTTAGAACCTGCTGGGCACAGTTGATAATCGTCCGTCATCAGTGATGAGGCCAATGACTGGCTTGCCTCCTCTTGGTGACCATCCGTTGGCCTGAGACGGTAGCCAGACCGCACGCTACCCAGGCGACTTCCACTAACACGACCCCGTAGAGTCTATCCCCGTGTAGTACACTGCCCTGAGCTCCCTTCACGTCACCCCTTTCTCGCTTTGTCTACTTGCTAGGTCCAGAAATAAAAGGCACAGTGGCCACACTTCTGCATCCATCCAAGCCTGGGATGTCATAAGTCTATTCTGAGGCATAAGACGATTGGAGCGGAGAATGGTCCAAATACGCCAGAAGCGACAGAGTCCTGAGTTTCATCATCCAGCCTTGGACGCTTTTGAGTTGCGGGTGCAGTCCCGGCCATCCCCGCCGGTGATGTGTCGAGACCATTCAAGCTGCTGTCGACCTCTCCGACATATTGATATGATCTTCGAGGCTAGGGTGCCTGAGTCTGAGGGCCCCTTCTGACAATCCTGCTGAAGACATAGTGATGGCGGCTCTATTCGCATCAGATATTCCAACCACCACCCTCCCCCTCGATAGCAGCCGAGAGGTGTAGGGGTTTAAGATGAGGAGATGTGGCGAGCACGTAAAAGGAGCGCCGTGGATGGAGGGTCGAGGATTGTACTCTCTGCTGAGGAGGAGAACGTCATATGAGAGCAGGAGAGTTAGTTGTTGGGGGGGCGACTACTCAGAACTGTGGAGATAGAGTGAGGCACTGCTATAGTGCTCTTGGATGCTTAGACAACCACGAGGTTGTTTAAGATTACAGATGTAGTAGATTTCCGGGGAAGCTCCCGACCCACACCTTTTGATCGTCGGCGCTTTGCGCCCCATGTTTCTTCACCTACCAACCCTTTATTTAATTTGTTTATGCAGGGAGACACTTGGCATGTCTTTTTAATTGGGGTTGGAAATGGAAATGTGAGTGCTATGTGAAGTCTGAGTATCCCATTTACTACCTCGTTTGGGTTTTCTGCCTTGTTCTTTTTCCCCAAAAGACAATTATTTTTTTCTGTGTGAACAAGAAAAACCCATGTCTAATCGTGTGTACATAGTTTACTCTGGGCATGATGGCCTAAAATGTATCTTGATAAAATGGAAAAATGATGCAATGATATGCATATTTAATTGGATAAATGTGTTGCTCTAAGCAAGGCACATAGAGGTACCCACTGCATGACCCTACTCAAAATTCGAACTAGTGTCTGAGAATAATGGTGGGAGTACTGAGATGTCAAGTGAGGGTGAGGAAGAATTGATAATCCACTATTTTGTATTAGCGCTCTAACTTTCCTGGTAGTCCTGCTAAAGGTAAGCTGTAATGACACATTAGGACCGGAAGGATCATAGGCCCTTATTCATATAGCCCATTGTTTAGCCTCAATAAAAGAAAACAAAATGAGAAAATTTATCCTTCTTTTATCCAAAAACCTGATTTGAGCTTAAACAGACCTTTCTTTTAAAAAACCGCAACTGATCTTTTTCTAAAAAAATGTGTTTGGCCCGAGACCCTCCTTGGACTGTGCACTCAGTTTTGCAAAAGCATCAGTTTTTGGGTGCTAATGTAGTAAACATACACAACCTTTTATGGCCCTGCCCAACTTTGGGTATTGTGTACTTTGACTCATGAAAGCCCATGCAGTTGAGGGTGGATATTATGAGGAATACTCTAGAAAGTGGTTGAAGAACAAAGAGAGAGACAGCACAAGTAAAGTTACCAGAATTAGTTTAAGGAAAATTAAAGAAAAGAAAAATATACAAGAACTACGAGCAAGGAAAAAACAAGTCATTTAAAATAAAGAAAGAAGGGAAAATAGTCCAGGTGAAAGAATAGCGAAACTGGGCGAGATAAATGATAGAAAATGGTATGTTTAGCCTATATTCAATGAGGGTCAAAAATGTCACTAAAAGTATCCAATATACCTACCTGACCCTGAGCCTATGTTACAAGCTAAAAAAGTCCTATCGTCTCCCTAAGGGTTTTAGAGCTAACTTAAAGCCGTAAAATAAGGGCAACCTTATGGCAATCGTATGAATGAGTGTGAATATTGTCTCAGATGAGTGTTGAAATGTATCCTTATACTTAAACATAATCAATCATCTGGTTGAAAAAATTAGGCTTTTTTTTTAAAGCGAGAAACTAGTTTTCAGATACCGGAAATAACCCCTCGGTGAGAAAGTGAGAAGGATAGGTGTTAGTGAATTGTGAGTCTGTGTCTGGTCTGACGCCACCTATTCAATCCTAATAGTGATAGCATGCATAAATATGATTAGATTAACTGGATTAATAGCCCAAGATTGCAAATGATACAACATGGATACTATTGTTTCAAAGATTATGTATTGATCATAGTGGCGTCGCGGAAGGACAAAAACAACGAATTTAAGTTGAGGGTGTTGAATATACCGGTGGTTTCACGTATTATTAATACTTTTTCCTTAAGTTTATTGTGTCCAAATCCTTTTTGTGCTAATTTGAGATAGCTTCTCCTTATTGCAGGAAAGCTGTCCAAAAAGATGAATGCGAGGATTTTTGATCGAAGAAATGCAGAATAGACCACCTACGAAGCTTGTGACGGTCTATCATGTTGTGACGGTCCGTAGGTGGCAGCGTATTGCATTTGCTGAATGAAATGGGGAAGTTGACCAAGTGTTGGGTTTACAAAAAAAAGCTTGATGGACCGTCGTCCCATGGTACTGGTCTTCCTGCAGGTTCTCATGAAGATTAATGAAGTATCCCATGTACCCATATTCAAAGAGGTTCAAGTGTTTGTGGGCGGGAGACCCTCGACGACCCGGTGTTCTCGGTAACATCCGTCCCATACCTGCCGTTCGAGGTAATGAAGCGTGCACAAAAGAAAGTTTGCAAGTATGGGATAACGCAGTCCATCGACGGCCCTTCCGTGACGCATCGACGTCCCGTCGCTAGTGTCCATCGCCCTGCCGCCGGCATTTTGACAGATTTCCAGCATATAGAGACCTTTTTAATTAGGTTTCATTTTTTATAAATAGTTCGAAAACCTCATTTTTAGGTTAGACTCTGATCATTGTTAGACCTTTGAATATTTATACTCTTGATATTTTGTAGACTCTGAGAGATTATTGATTACTTAAGAATCTTCATTGATTATTGTGTTGACTTTGCTATTATAAAGGAACTTTTGGATTTTACTCTTTCTCATCGAAGTAAGTGCTGAATTATTTAATCCATATTTGAATAATTGTAATTATCACGATGGGTAACTAAATTCTAATAACTAAGGTTGTGGAACCATAGGCTAAAAAATTAGGTAACCGACTAAAATAACAATTCTAGAATATTGTCTTGCAGTATTGATAATTCTTTCGTTAGAAGTCCTTTTTTAAAACGGATGACAACGTTGGAATCGACTTATGCTACTTGCCGACCCAAGGAGGTAGACATAGGAAAAGAATTATAACATAGAATTTAGTTAGTAACTATCTAATAGCTAGTATTTATTGGTCGAGGTAAACTTAGTCAATATAGAATACGATGCTTAATATTAACGTACAGTAATGGTTATTTAGAGAACACACATAGCCGTCTCAAGGTTTGTATTGAAATTTTCTAGCTGTCGGACCAAGGTTTAGAAATAAATAACTTATCACTTTGCATGTTCAGGATCCTGAACAATTGGGGGGGTTTATTGTTTAGACTTACCAAGTCTGAACCTGTGGGAACACGTTAACCTAGTTATCCTTCATATGATTAACTCCAAGATTTGAAGTTGTTAAGTGTATCTTTCAATTACTCTAGTTATTTCATTAATTCGAAATAGAAAACCCCTTTTATCATTTTTTTTGCTTTCCAAAGAAGTAAATTGACGCACTGAAAATGTATAATACTTGAGTTAAGTCTACCGGTTTTCCTCGTGGGAAACGATCCCAACCTCACTAGTTGGGTTATTTCCTTTACATGACCGCTTACTTCTTATTTTGAGAAGTAAGTTGAGCGTATCAGTGAGAGAATGGGAAAAAGTTAACTGCCCTTTGCCAAAAAAAAGTAGACATAGCTAGATGAACTATTAAAAATGAGATTTGTTT
The DNA here is from genome assembly GCA_027704765.1 of Solanum habrochaites. Classification (NCBI taxonomy): domain Eukaryota; kingdom Viridiplantae; phylum Streptophyta; class Magnoliopsida; order Solanales; family Solanaceae; genus Solanum; species Solanum habrochaites. The sequence goes on from JAKWJA010000038.1 coordinate 12,656, forward strand.
GCTATGCTAGTCATTTTTTACTCGATTAAAAATTCCTGACTGAATCAAAAGATTTTGTTTTCTTATTCAACGTATACGTGTTTGTGCAACACGCACAATATCAAGTTAAAATATATTGGAAATACTGAGGTTCGATGGTTCAGATAACAAAGATGAGAGAACTGGGTCACAATAAAAATTCGTACAAGTATAAGACTACATCACGTAAATTGGCTCACAATACACGTATATTGTTATAGATACACTCTATCGAATGGGATTCACATATATGTAGGTTACATAGATAAATATAGTGACCTCAGCTCCCTCCCAAGAAATAATTGTAATCATCATATGTGGGTATGTGGTATGAGGTCAATTTTTAGTAGTTCAAAAATTTGTTGGTAATATTAGTACTTCCCTATAAAGGTATACTGGTCTGTCTTTCCATAATTCATATGATACAAGTGAAAGGTCGTCTAGTAAAATAGTTTATAGATATATATGGTAGAGATACTCTTCATTTTACGAAAGGCAGATGTCCTAATTTAATATGTCACAAAATTTTAGTATGATAAGTGTGAGATGATGGTACGAGATTAGCACAAATTAACGAATCACAATAGTAGAAAAGACGAGAATTACAACATACACTAATTTTATTATTTAGCTAGTATGATTTTTACACTAGGGTGATGTGAGATTTGACTCTCCTTTCACAACCAATACTTTTGGAAAATTGATAAAAGTAGGGACGAATCTGATCGACAATTAGAAGAATCCTATATTGAATGAGCATTTCAGTAGGGTTACATTTCAGAAATGATAAGTTAGATGAAGGAATAGTTTAGAGTTTTCTTTTGTGCCAGGAATTGTGAGTCTTAGCTACAGACTATAAAATAAGTCCTACGGACATAGGAGATATTCAAGTTGAGTTTTAGAGACTCTGATTATGGTCTACAAATGGATAGGGCGGGATTATCAGTCATAAATGGGTCATTATGGACTCCATAAAGGGTTTGCGCTTTGTAAATTTTGTGCTAAATTGAGTTCTATAAGTTGGCTCTACGAGTATAGGAATGGACAATTGTAGAATGGTTTCCGCATGAAGTGGATAATTTTTTGGATTTCTGAAGTTGTTTCTGTATGGTACCAGTAAGAGCCATAAGAAAGATCTACTTTTGGTCCCAATTAGATCACTGCTGCCATTAATTCTTAAAGGGTATTTGAATCTTTTTCTATGTATTTAATGTTTATGCAATGTTGTTTGACCTAATTCTAAGACCTATAACTACCTTTCAACTCCTGAAGCTACCAACACTCTCATTTAAACCATTATTTTCATTTTCATTAAATGGTTGAGATGAAGACACAACAGCTGTATATTTTTGTGGTGAGGAGAACACATCAATACTATATATTTTATGGGGGAGGACACATCATCATTAGTGTTACGATCAACTAAAGATAAATTAATTTGATTATGAACAAAATCTGTATAATTCAAATTATCAAGAAATCATAAAACATCAAAATCAATAATATTGTATTAGCACCATTCTTAATTGATGCTCCTCCAAATGGTTTCACATTTTTTAGCGTCCAATTCCTTGCTAATTTAGGAGCACCATGATATGCAACTCCATATACGTTATATTTTTCAAGATAATTGTCGTTGATATTTTGCTCAATCAAATAACAAATTAATGAGTTTTTGAAGTGTCACAGTATTTCAACTCATTTATATATGGTTAAGTGATGAATAATTACCTTTTAGTGAATTGTTTGTGTTCGATCGTTTGGAAAATATTTAGTTTAACTAAGAATAATCAAAAAGCCCTATTTTTTTTTTAGTAAAAGGTGTCATTTTTCTATACACAATGGAGATTAAGTTTAGAAGTTACGTGAAATTGAGATTTTACGAATACAATCCTAGAATCTTACTTAAAACTTACGAATATTCTATTGAATCAGTCGAAGTCGATAACAACTCATAATCAAAAGCAATTCACTAACATCACGGCTCAAATACAAATAAAATCCCAAAAAATTTATACTCAATGAGACTCGACCCTCAAAACCAATAATAGAAAAATGATAAAGAAAGTAAAGAAATAACAACTAACATACTTAAAACTAAGAACTCATAATGCATATCAAGGATAAACTGCCCTTGAATTGGGCTTGGCGAAGAAAGGGAAAATCGGGGAGTAATAGCTCGTGAGAGAATGAAAATAATAAGCCTTTTGCAACTAAGAGACATATCAGATGAAATATTAAAAATGATTTTTTTCTTTGTTTCATGCTAGTCATACCGTGGGGAAATGTTGAAATATTCCTAGATGAATCACAAGATTTGTTTGTTTATAAAACGTATGAGTGGTTAAGCAACAACACTACATTCAGTTAAAAATTATACTTGAAATACAAAGATGAGTTTCAAGATACACAGAGAAAATATAGGGTTCACAATAAAAATTATTCGAGTAAAGGCCTGTATTTGGAAATATAAGGGCTCACAATACAATCACATTATGCAATACACTCTATCGAAGTAATCCAACATGTATTTGGGTACATAGAGAATCTTGCGACTTCGCTCCCTCTCATTTGCTTGCACAACTTTTATATCTCGCTCCAAAGCCGTGTTAAAGAGACATGCTAATTATACTAACTATTTTTTTTGTAGTGTTGGTTTAATAACAACGATGTTCCATATTTGATTTTTCAAATCTTCTCATTTTGCTTGATGTGTATAAAATATAACTTGAAACGAAAAAAAAGGAAAATAAACAGTGTCTAGATCATCCTATCCTCAGCTTTCTACCACTGGTTAAGGTTTGAGCATTTTCAGGCCCTTTTAAAATGCGATTGGGTCCACCCTATACCTTTTAAATTCCTTGTCCCGTGAAGCTGGGCCGGATTGTTCTAGGTCATCCCTTTTGACACCTTAATAAATATAAGGCTATATCAAACCATTTTACCTTTATGTTTAAACCCTAAAATAACCAGCAACACTACAATCTCTGTCATAGGTGATGTGGACATGGCTGCTTCAGGCAGGAGTATTTTTGTTATAGTTTTTTAAGCTTGCTTTTATTCTGTTGAGGAACTGTATTACCAATTTCACCATTCCTCTTATCATAATCTTTGGTTTCTGTCCATGTATGATCTCTCCATTTTTTATTGGATGTGCATGAATTATATCTCAAAATTTGTTTCTTGCTTATTTTTATGTTCTTCTTGTTTGGCTATTTGCGATTTGATGTCTAGTTGAGCTTCACTTTTTTTCCAGACTTGATATATCATCTGGATTTTGGGCTTTTAGGTTCTTTTGAACTCCAAAGTTTTGTTAATGAGATTAACTTAGTAAGGGACTCTTATATTTTTCTCAAATTTGAATGGGTGTTTTAAGATATGCTATGGAATTTAATAAAGGAGATATAAAACCTAACTTCAAATAAATCAGAAAGTGATCCTTTCTTTCGATTTCAACTTTCCACCTCTCTATGTTGGTTTCTCTTCATATGTCACTTCACTAGTTTCTAATGGGTTAAAACATATCTAGAAAAATAAACAACATATAGACTTAACATAATATCTATTAAAAAATTACTAAGTATTATACATGCAAGTACACGCTATCTATCATTATAGTCTGGAAGGATGTTTTTGCATTCATAGTACTTTAGATATCACTTCATAAATCTCTCTACAATGAGCGAAATCAATACTTCAAACTAACGTTCATTCAACCGGTAGGCGGACATTCGTTCGGTTTCCCATGTTATGGCAAAGAATCTAGCAATGTGAAAGATCTGTTGAAAACCTATGAGAGATAAGACATTAATTAAATTTCATATTATATTAATTTCCCCTTTATTAATTGGATGGCATGCAACCCTAGCTTCGACCCTATGGCGGTGAGGTTGAGAGATTGTTTAGATAGACCCAAAGAGAACCATATAAAAATATATCTTAGAAAAAATTACATCATGAACAAGTCATATTAAGTTATATTAATCACCTAAAACTGAAAGTGAATAAAACTTTTAACATGTTAATTACATAAAACATTGAGAATTGCATATAGACATTGAATATTTGTTAATCTAAAACAGATATTGAACATCCGCTAAGAACAAATAAAAAAGGGATACACATACACACATACAATATTTATAAAGAATGAAAAAACAAAAAAGAAACATATCAGAAAAATGATATGAAACAGGGTAAACATGACTAACCCCTAGACCGCCCAATTCTCACAATAGCAACAATCTTGCATGGAACTCATGATTCCAATGTATATCAGATGGTTTTGTTTTTTAAATCGATGAAACAAAAACGTTCGTCTGAGTTGATGAGTCATAAGATTTAATACAATTAATAATAAATCATAATACTCAAAACATATGAAATCAAACTCACAATGGGATTGCATAGTTGCCACCAGGATGGACGGAAACATTTTCACAAGAGCTATAATGAAAGAGAAAGCAATAAGAATGTAAGAGTACTCACCACTTTATGAATATGTGGTAGTTTTGGAGAAAATTCTTGACCTAGTTTATAAGGTGAATTTCCGAAAGAAAGCTCCAGCTTTAGTGGAAATTTACCCAAAACACAGTGCAAGGGTTTACTCAAAAGTACCCCATATTTAGAGTGTGTATTGTATATTTACTTTCTTATTTTTTCTTGCTATCTTTGCGACAATGTTTTCCCCTTCTCCATCCTATGTGCCAAAATGTCTAATTTTTCAGTGTTTTATTGATAATATATTAAATGAATGATCCTTGTATTTTTAATTTTGATCTTTGTGATTATCAACTCAACAAAAGTTACCAACAACTTAAGGTGTTGCATTCAATTTTCCACAACCAACCCCTTCTGGATAACGTTGAGAATTGGATTTTGCGTACATGGTGGTTGCATATAATGCCTTGGCAACGTAAGAGTTTAGTAAATTTTCACTTTTATTTCACTTTGTCATATTTTAGGCTTTTCCTTTTCTTTTGTAGCAAATATTTGTGTATTTCCATATCCCCTCCTTTTTTTTATCTTACAGAAATTTCGAACTATTAATGGGATTACTATCGTATTTATATCGTAAATTTCTCAATAATTTTTATGTGATTACTTGTTAGAACGCTCTTCATTTTTACTTTTAGGTATTTAATAATTGACAATGAATTTGGACAAACATATTGTCACTATCGTGCCTAGTCTTAGAGAAACTCCTCAAAAAGATGAATCGCACAAGACCATGTGTCCTTTAATTGTCTCTGGAATTACAAGAACTTAACTTTTGTTGATGTTTGATAGGTTTCCTTGCCATTTCGTGATTGATGATGTTCCTTACTAACTCTGTCCCTGTTCAAAAAATGTTTTCATTCAATTTTTGCGAATTCCTTTTCAAATTGATTTGAATGTTTTATTTAGGTTTGGTTTATAATTATAATCTTATGGTTAATTAAGGTGAAGTTTACGTTTTCTTCATATTTGCCTATTTTCTATAAACAAAATATTCATTATTGAATGAACCCTTTTTTCCTACCTCTAGCGATAAATTGAATTGTATATGATCAGAGTTTATTGGAATTGATCCTGTTATTGTTTAATTCACTACAATGATGAGGCTAATAATGAGTGTATCATCATTGAATTTTTTTAATGAATTGAACAAATTGACATGATCTTTAAGAATGTTTTGGAACTATTTGGTAATACATTTCGGATTAGGAGTTCCCTATTCAACCATGTTGTTTTCTTGATGATTATATTTACTTTTAAGTATGATGATGGGTATAGATTAAGAAGATGATTATATGATGGTTATGATGGCATGTTATGGATATGTTGAATTTTGAGATCATGGTAAGGGTATGACGATACAAGGTTGAAGGTAATTCTCTTGTGTGCCTAATATGATATGACTGTGATGTGTTGATCTCACTAATGATGGATTGTGATGAAAGTAAGTGCTCATCCTATACCTAATGAGCTAATGAAATGATTATATAAGGGGTTAGTCTCTTATGACCTATATTTATATTTGATGATTAAGAATGACCTAAAGGCATTTCAAATGAAATTTAGTTTAGCACCAAGACAACTAGATATGACAGGTTTCCTTTTCCAAGAGCTAATCTAGGTTCACTAATGTTCTCATGAGATGGATACTACCATGCAATGTTCATACATGAGTTTCCACTCTATCTCCTAGTTTCTTATGTATGTTTCCCTCCGTAGGAATGCAAACTAATGGATCCACCTAGAATGTTATATTCATATTTTTGTTCTACCTTGGGAAGTAGATCACCTTCTTTCGGTTAAGGGTTTCATGAAACCGGATTCCATGTTTAACTCACATAGTCTATTGTCAGTTAATGCGATTGTTCCCGAAAGTAAAATGGATGAATGGAAGTAATAAATATGGATTTAACTAGGGTGACTTAAGGGGTACTACTAAATATGGGTAAGGGTATAGGACTTTTACCGATGTGTTACACAAGTTTACCTTTAGGGGAGTCATAGGAGGTTGTTCTTATGCATTTGTGTTAAAATGAAATGTATCATGTTGATCCTATATGATGTTGCGCTTATATGATGTTGGTTTCGTTTGATGAACTTTATATTGGTCTAAGTTGATATGTATGTTGGTGACTACCCATGATGTTATGTCATATCAGGTAAGACATTACTTATGACATCTTTTCTAGTTTACTTGATTATGTGGGGTTATGGGGCTTCGTATGAGTATTGCACTTGTAGGTCTGGGACGGGATTGTTGGTAAGAGTTTTATATGCTTTGATGATATGAACTCTTTAACATGATAGCTAATATGACTTGATGTTGGTGTTGTTACTATATATGAATATGATATATACTAAGGGATAGTGCAAGTCCTCTTTGAGGACCAAGATGCCAGTTACGTCTGTGGGGTGATCCCGGGCGTGACACATGGTCATGATTGAATTTGAATGAATTGAATGAACGTTGTGGACCGGGGGTGTTATATGTAGGTGTATGGGAAAGCAAGTTAGTGAAGTGTAGTTGTATTATTTCAAATAGTTGGTGGTATGAATTGTCATAGTTGTCCTTAGAGGTGCAGTGTGACGTGAAGTCACTATAAACATATGTGGCTAGCTGGTAGGGTGTACATGGTTAGATGATTGTTGGATATCCTTTGATATCCAATGTATTCACATCATATTAATGGTTCTTGTTTAGTAGTAACTCTAAATGTGTTTTCTTTACACAATTAATAATAAAAATTTCTTTGTCGTCTCACACTATATAAAAAAATTATGCAATTATAAAACGTAATTTCACTAAGACACTAATGATACTGGAACATCACAGAGAATTCATAGACAAAAATGTTTCACAATGAAAAGAGAACATAGCTTTGAGGAGCCGCTTATAGCTATATGATGTACCTTGTAGCCTTTTGTAATTTAAAGTTTTTCCAAACAAAATCCGTTTGTTGCCCTTGATTTCAAGTTTTTCTTTGTTTGCCTTCAAAATTGGTAGGAAACAAAGTCCATCCATATCTCCTAGGCAATTTTTTATTGAAAAATAAGTCATGCATTTTGTTGTTTTCAAGAGAATATTTGTTTTCCTTCTATCATAGTATTTGTTAAGTTTATATGGCAAGCCTACCGTTTTAAATTATCTCTATTTAAAAAATCTGAAGGATTCCATAGATTTTTTCGGCATTACTTGGGCAATATCACATGAACTGTGCCCAAGTTGTCTGGCTTGGTAATCCACCATCTTCACAACAATATCGCACTTAAACATATTGATTTTTTGTCATGATCTCAAAGGATCAATTTGTAGTAGTTAAAAAATGTGTTTGTAATATTAGTCCTTTACTAGAAATGGTATACCATAGTGTCGTGTCCCACTAAATATTTCTTAATTTTACAAAAGGCAGATGTCCCTAATATACTGCCCACAAATTTACTTGTCATCACAATGCGAGATGGTGGTACAGAATCAATAAAAAAATAGAATCAATATATAAAGACTCAAACAACACATCTAATTCTTTATTAGCTATTTTGTGGGAGTATTAAACCTTAGTGATGGTTAAATTTTGACTAGATAACTTTCACCAAAAGTTTCAACATATTATCAAACAAACGGCCCCTGATGGCCCTAAGAAAAGACTAGGGATATGAGATTGCACCTTCTCATTTGTGGAACTTTCATAAATTAAAAGTTGGACTGAAAAGAAGAGTTCAGATTTTGGTCTTGTTTTCCAGGAACTGTGACTCTGCACCAACTAAAAGAAATCCCTACAGCATCGGAAGCAAAGTTTTGAGTAGTTTTAGAAATGGGGGCGAGACTCTCAATGTTGAGGCCCTAAAATAGATAAGGGTGGGATGTAGTCAGGCATATGAGGTCATCTATGTGTTGCAATACGACATGATTTTCTAAGGCTTGAGTCAAAATTCGTTCTTGAAATTGGGCTCTATAAGTTGTCTTTTAGAGGCGTAGGATCCTGGATTATCTAGAATGAGTTCTGTTGGAAGTGGATTAATTCTTAAGTTAGTTCTACTACTCGGTTACCACATACGATCCATAGAAATAGGTCTACATACCATTTGGTACCATCATTATCACTCACTTCATCCGCTAGTTCTTGTCAAGGTATACTTTGGTCTTTTTCCTATGTATTTAATGTCTATGCCATCATTTGACCCTGATTCTATGACGCTATGCTAACCTCGTATCCACTAAATCTACCAAACTTCTGAACTTTCTCATTCTCCTGTCTCTCAATTCCCAGCACATCCACGTTCATCCCCTCTAATTTCTGTCTCAGTTCTAGGAAGAAATGCAGGGTTAAGTCCAAGTCTCCAATTGTCTCTGTTCGCTAGTTCAGTTACTAAGGAACAAGCGTGGTTCCAAGTTCTTGCAAGAAAGCTAGAGTTGTAAAGATTATAATAAGTAAAGAAGAATTTTATTTTGTGGTCCTTACACTAGAAATAGGTTGTGGCAACCAAAACCATCGTTATTACATTTATTCAACAACACTTTCGTGTGAAAACAGGAGGAGAAGTGAGTTAAAGACAGTTAAGGAGAAGACGAGCACCACCTTGTCTTTTTTCCACATGGATATTGACACAAAGGAAACTTTTGTTAACATTAATTAATCTCTCTCAATTCTATTAAGAAACCAAATTTCCAAGCTCACGTCTCCCATCTTCTTCCCTCTTGACTTTAAATGTCTTCAAACCAATCTATACCTTACCTGGCCAGATGGTTGCTCGAAATAGATTTTAACCCATATCAACTTATAATTAGCTTGTTCTCTTGATCTTACATTGTCTAGCTTGAAGAAATTAATCAAATCACCTCAATTAGAAATGTTTCGTCAACACAATAGTTTGAATCAGAATAAAATGAACGCTACAAACATTACTCTTAGAGACTAGTCCTTAACAACACCTGTTTTCTTTGAGCCCTTAATTTGCTTTTTTATTAAAAGTTTGTAGATAAGACAACACAAGCTCTCTATTTTTGTTGGATGAAGGACACATCTGAAACTTTTTTTATGGAGATATATCATCATTAGTGTTACACAATGCATTTTAGTAACTCCCAAATAAAGGTAAATTAATTTGGGATACATCCACCAAATCTGAATCATTCAAATATGATGAACGAAATTTTAAAACATCAAGCAATATTTAACCGATCGATACCATCATTCCTTTTGATGCTACCTCAATGTTCCGCATGATTCTCAATACATTCAAGTGCTAAGTTAATATTAATCCATATGATTGCTACGCATATTACCTCATATTAATATTTTCAGATGCTGGTTTCCTTTGGACCCTAGATTAGCTCAAATCCATATATGGACCAAAAACACCCTCCATGTTAACATTTAATGTCACTATTATTTGCAAGTATTTACTTACCATGCTGTTAAGTGATATAAAAATAACATATTAGTGATTTTATTTCAAAATGTCCGGACTTCCCTCAAAAGGGGCAGGATTTATTGCCCGATACGACAAAAAAAAATATAATTTCACTTAGTTGTGTACTTTTTCAAAGAGTTGTGCCTTTCCAAGGAGTTTTTAACTTATTCAATAAGGGGGTGACGCGTTTATTTTCCATAACTTGTGACCTTTTCAACGTTTTGACTTCTCTCAAAAGGTTATGACTATTCCGATAAGACAACAAAAACTCCTCTCTTTTGTTTAACGACAATTTTTTTAATGTTTTAATATATCCTTTTCTTTGCATTAAAAGGATGACGTGTGATTTGTTTCATTGAGTGCGTTGAAACATAAACTGTTGTAAGTGATGCCTTTGATCCTTATATCTGCTGATTGACCCATTACCTAATCGATTTGTGAGTACACCAAGACATATTGTCTTTTTGGTGAAATAAGAAAATATGTAGTTTTGTCAGCGTATTACTTATGCCATTAGTTGTATGACAACTTTGTGCTGCCTGTTTCTGTATAATTTAAATCAGATCAAAGTTAAATCAGGAGCTAAATGGTTCCTTTTGCAACTTATTAAGTGCATGGATGTGTTATATCTCTCAAATTTCATAGTACCACCCAACACCCGTACCACCCCCTCAACCTATAAAGACACTATCTTTGGCCCAACGTTGGTTATATTTTCTTTTTCAAGCTATTCCACTTAGTGCTGAAAAAATGGGTTTTAATGTGTGTGTTCTGACTAATAAGTTCAAGAGGGTAATAGAACTTTAGATTGTATAAGTGTGTCTTTGAATTTTCTGGCAACAGATTCAGCGGGGTACTTAGGCATTGTCCCTAATTCAACTTTTGACAATATTTTTCTATTATGATACCACCGCCCCTATTATTGATACACTATGTTGTTTTTTTCCTATCTCCCCGATCAGCTTTATTGAATATTTTTAAATTACTTACAAGTATATAACTATATCTTTGTTGGGTGGTAAGATCAACATTTGATTGTGTATATCATATATATAGAGAGATATATCTATATAATGATATATATATATATATATAGTAGATAGATCTGATAGAATAATGTAACGATGATCTCTAGATTAATTTATTTTACACAGTCATTGGGGAGCATCCATAGGCTAGTCACAACAAGGAACACCATTAGTTACTTTATAACTGTTAAGATAGACAATCAATATATATATTACAAGAATGGGGAAGCTCCTAACCTCAAATTGAATATATCATTTTACCCGTATTTACCTCATAACTAAATAATATTAATATCTATTTAATTAACTAAATATTTAGTAAAAGTTATATTTAAATTCATGCATCAAAAAAGATCTGAAGTTGCCCCGCATTAGTCTGTACAATTAAATGTAGAGAATGAAAATTCATATAACCGTTCATTTTAATTTGTACGATAAGTGGGGTACGGTGAATAGTCTATCAAACCTACTCACACCACATTTTTATATTCCTCGTGTATTCAATTTTGTTGTCATCATCTTGCTTCTACGGTAGGGTAGTCCTATACCTCTAAGTAATTTTTTTCAATTACCAGTTTTGTAATTATAAACATTCAACTATTTTATTTTATTTGAATTCTTTCAAATTTCATGCATATTCATCTTCTTTTTTTGATTAGAATATGGAAATTGTGATAGTATACAAGATGAATATACTACCACAAATGCAAGTTGTTAAGTACATTTTCATTTTTCATATCTCCATCGTGTTTAGTTAACTTAATATTAACTTCGTAGTTGAATGACTGTCATTTATGATATTCAACCTTTCTTCATACTGTTAGATATAATAGAGTAACCTGATCGACAACCCAAACCCGTGTGGTCTTTATCAATTCCCTAATCCTTATTCGGTCCCACCTGTTAACACCATCTCATAGAAGACTAACTTACTGCTCTTGTTCCTTTCTGTGATATCTTTTATCGTTTTATAAACCCACCCAATATTTTACTTTTTCCTTTTTAACTATGTACTTTAAATTTTAAAAATTACTTGTGCACTTAATGTATAGAGAGGTGACAACATAAGTGCAAAAGTAAAGAAATAAAATGCAAAAGATAAATGTATAAGTCCACAACACATGACTAAGCTTATACATTTAAGAATACTTGTTTTTAGATTCATTCTTCTAAGAGTCTATTAGTTTACTTTACTCTTAAACATATTCATACCTTATTTATCTGTTTGTCTTATTTATTACTATTATGATTATTATACGTTTTACTTTACCACATATGAATAGGTTTCGTATAGAGTAGTCCATGTTTTGGTCTAGAGTAAGTGTCTACTTTAAAAACAAATGGTAATTAAATTACTATGACATGTTTTTCTCTATACATTTGTATAGTGATTGTCCCGTTTATTATTATGTCATTTATTCTTTATTTACTCTCTTCCTTTTTTCAGTCGTGTAGACTTGTCCTTTTTTTCTTTAACATTGTGATGATATACATGCGCAGTCTACTATCGTAACTAGCCGTGCCCAATATAGCTCTCTTTTCCTCCCTTTCTATTCCTCGTTTCCTCTGTTTTTCTCAGCCCCTTTCTTTTTTCGCTTCTATTCCCCCTTCATCCTTTCGTTTCTTGCCAGCTGCCTTCATTGGCTTCTGACTCACATCCCTCCCCATCTTTATTTTTCATGAAGTCCTTTAATATATCAAACCTCCACCATCTACACATAATATTTTTATGTACTATGGTTTGTGCAGAGTGTATATGCTTATGTTAAAACTTAAATATGGAAGGCATAGATTTGGAACTATCTATATAAATTAAAGTTTTTCTAATATCAATTAGGGGACAAACATGTGAATGCACGTTTCGGGGCAGAACCAGTAACTACAAATAGTTCTAAAAAATAACATATAGTTGTTATTTTCCAAGTTCTATGGGGCATTACTCTAACTTTAACATTATAAACGTTAAATAACACAAAAAAAATGTGGATAGATACAAGAAAAATATACAACGAAATCGGCTACTAAAGCTAATATTCTTTAGATACCCATGATTAACTGATTTATACTTGTAAATGTAATTAATATATTCGGTTAACTAATTAAAATTTCATTACCATCTTCATGTGTGCGCGTTGAATAAGCGGTAATCACTATGATCCACAATTACATACAAAGAAGAATATTTCAATATTTCATTACAACCATATTATTAAAAGCGAATCAGCTAAATAAATAAAGTATTACTAAAACCAAATTTTTCTTAATTGGTAATCCTTGCAACACTGTGTCGATAAACTACTGTATATATGTGTGCATATATATATATATATACCATAGATAACAATGAACCACTACCAATTAATACCTAACCACAACTAATTACAAATAATAGTATTTAAGTTGATAGATGGAGAATTATGAACATAAGTCCTAGCATCTAACTCGGATTTACGAATATTCGATTGAAGTCCTAGGTAAACTAACTAACACAAGCATATTACACTAACCCTATGCACAACTAAAATAAACTCTCCAATATGTAATGACACTCTTACGACTCTATAATCAAAGAAATACAAATAGACAAAGAAAAAAACACTCTGACTAAATTATGAAAAACCTAGAACTTAATGCATATCGGAAATACAAAACGGCAGTAAAAAACGGAGCTCCTGCAGAAGGGAAATCACGGAGGAACTGACTCTGAGATAATGACAAACCTTTACTGCCCTTTGTAAACACAAGAGACATATCTAATGACTATGAAACTGATTTTTTTTTTTTTCTCTTCTTTGTCTCACTAGTACTTTGGCTACGTATTTGAAATATTCCGCTATGACTAAAAAAGGATTCTTTTGTTTAGTTCCCCCTAAATTTTTTGTGGCAACCACGAACACCCAGAACACCTAGTCCCCTGATAATTAAAAATATTAAAATACGAGGTTCAATGAGTTTTCCGTAACACAGATTGTAAAAGAAGGGTTCCATCAAAATCATACAAGTATAAAGGCCATATCACGTCAATAGAGGCATCTGCTTGTCCCACTCTTTTAGCGCGCTCGGCGTATTCGGTATGCAAATACATGGTAATTATACTAGATTTTTTTTCTAGTGACTTGAAACAACACGACAATCTTTTCATATTTTATTGTAAATCTCTCTCATTTTTCTTTATTTATAAATTATAAACTGTGAAAAGAACCTCCACACCCGTCTAAAGCTGGTTGATTCGGCATTTTTAGACCCTTCAAAATGAGGAGACGATCCACCCAAACCCCTCCCTTCAATTTCCTTTGGCCCATGATGCTAGGCCGACATGGTCTGGGCCTGCCCTTTTTAAAACCTCTCTATAATATACAGCTGTATCAAACTATTTTACCTTATTCTTAAACCCTAAAATAATCCGCCACTATCATCTCTATCATAAGGCGATGGAGGACATGGCTTCTTTTTTGGAAGAGTAATTTCATAGTATTTTGCAGCGCTGTTATTCCTCTGGTGTATGAACCTTCATTGTTCTATGACAACCGCTTCTAGGATTATCCTCTTTTGGTTTCCGTCCATGGTTAATGTATCCTACTCCATTTTTTTGGATTTGATGAATTATTTCAAATCCAATATGGCAGTGCATCTCCTCAATCATTAGATCTGCTATATTGGATTTTCCAAGTGTTTGATGCTTTAGTTTCACATCTTCTATCTAATTTATTTCAATTAATATCTTTCAAAAATTGTATATTTATGATGATCCATGATTTCTCAATAAAAATACAATAAACAAATGTGCTTTCATCATTGAATGAATACTTTTTTTGATTTTTTTAGCTGTAGTCCGCCTCTTTGCCAAATCTATGATGAACTGGGCATTTCATTACAAAGATGTTATTTAGACGGACTGGCTTTGTCTGTTCCAACGAGTTGTACATTTGAACAAGCCAATATGATCCAAGAAAAGTAACTTACTACTTTGGAGCTCTATTCTCTTCCTCATTCACTTCTGCAAAAACGGCATTTCAAGACAAACACAGACAAAGAGACGTCGATAGGGACGGAGAGACAGGTACAAGAGCGGAAACAGCATGGAGACCTGAGAGGGGCAGAGATGGAGGGTGTTAAAGATAAGAGAGAGGTGAACAGCTGTCTGGAACAGAATAATGAAGGGCTGAAACAAAGATAACAGTGAATAAATCATCAAAACCGAGGTGGTCAGAAAATAGTCAGTGATTAAAGAAGTGGAATCAGCCGAGCGCAAGCAATAATAGAGTGGGGGCTAAGGATAGCGGCAGGTTATGGTTGGAATGGAGGAGTACCTGTTGTAGTAGGGAGTCAATGGAAAAGAGCTAAGGGGGGGAGGGTAAAAGTATTAGGGACGGTGGGGGGAGAATCGCAGGGATTAGAAAGTTTAAATGAGGGGGGATTCAGGTAATCACAAGGGGAAAACCTAATCTAGTCCCGTGACGATGTATGGCAGTCAATAGTACATATTACATAATAACTTTCCTCAATTTCTCTAACATGTACCTAAATGAGACTTTCAACACACGTTTCATTAATCTCTAGATTACATTGGATTTCCATTTCCATTTATACACAAGTGCAACGCGTTCACTTTAAAGTACATATTTGAACACCACCAAGCAAAAGACATTATTAAATCTCGATATTATTTTCATTTTTACTTTTACTAAATTGGATTGCATGCACCCTACTTCTACCCTATGGATGGTTAGGTTGGAGAACTTTTTTCGATAGACCGCAAGGGAAGCATATCAAAATAAATATTAGAAATAAACTATATAATGACAAGTTCCATTTAGTGAATTAATCACCTAAAATGCAAAGTCAATAACCGTTTATAACAGTGTTATGTGCATAAACATTAAAGAAATCTATGATAGATATGTTAAATATGTTTAAAATCTAATTCGATATCGGACAGCTAATCAACTAAAAGGGGGGGGGGGATACCCTCACAAACATGCATATTCTACCAAAGGAAAGTAAAAAATGAAAAAATCTATATAGAAATATGATTGAAAAAGAGTAAAACTTACTAACCCCTAGACTAAACTAATCATCAACAATACACCCTCTTACGTGGATCTCATTGTCCAATGTCTGTCCCGATGGTTTGTTTGTAAAACGAATCGCAACAAGTTAGGGTGAGTTGGAATGGTCATAAGGATTAAATTAAAACATATAAGGAATCATAATATTCAAACATATGATCAACACAAATCGATAATTATCATACTTGTACGCCAAGAAATGGGGGGAGGAGAAACATTTCACAGAGCGAGACGAAATAGCATCAATAAAACTGGAAAATCTATTACTCAACACTTATGAATATTGGTCGTTTGGAGAAAATTCTTGAACCTATTTTTACATTGTGATTTCCATTAAAGAAATCTACCTCTTTTAGTGGAATTTACCTATAAACCCATGTCAAGGGTTTTCTCCAAATTAACCACACCATATTCAGATTGTGTGGGTATTATTACCTTTCTTAATTTTCTTTCCTTCTATCTTTGCGACAATGTCTCCTGTCTCCATCCCATGTTGCCAGCAGGTCATTCGGTCAGTGTGGAAGGATCATGGTATTAAATTTTTCTGATTCCTTTTATTATTTATTTGATCTTGGAATTTATCAACTAGACAAAAGTTACCTACACTTAATTTGTGCATCAAATTTTTCCAGACCAACACCATTTCTCATACGTTTTGGAGTGAGGATGTGCAATACATGATTTGTTTGCTATCTATGAATCGCGGGACGTAAGATTTTAGTTATTTTCCCTTTTATTTCACTTTGTCCATTTTACCTTTTCATTTTCTTTGTAAAATATTTATAGTGAATTTCCATATCCCCCTTTTTTTTATCTTACGCAATGTTCAGTAATGTAGTATGATTTACCATCAGATTTATCATAAAATTTCTCATATTTATAGAATTGCGTTATTCTAAGCTTCTTCTTCAATATAGTTTTAGTTAATTATATTTAAACATGAATTTACAAAACATATTGTCGCTAGCTCTGTTTCTAGAAACTCCTCAAATATGAAACACACCAGAGATGTATCCCTGGTGTTCTGAAATTACAAAGAGGCTTAAATTTTTGTGTTGATATGTGTCGCTTAACCATTTTCTGATTAGATCTTTCCTTTCTATTAATCCTTGTCAAAACATGGTTGTTCATTCATTCTCCCTTTCACATTGATTTGGATGTTGTATCTGTGTTGTTTTATATTGGATAATCTCTGGGTAATTATGTGAAGTTTTTTATAGTTCTAGTCTTTGAACTTGTTTCAATAAATGATAAGGTAACACACTGTCGACCCTTAACTTGTCACTACTTTCAGTATAAATTCCTTAATAGATTTTTTGTTCATTTAAACGATGTGTCCTACCCCACTTTTGAGCGCCACTTTGAAAAGTTTTCAAATAAGTTTATTTTTTCGTCTTCTTCCTTCATTTTCTTCTCTCCTCCTCTCTCCTTCCGCAATCCTCTTGAAATTTATTTCTTTTTTCACTGCTCTTTCTCATTCTTCTTCTCTAGTTTCTCTCCTGCACGTTTCATCACCATGATCAAATTTTTTTAGGTTAGTATATTACTTGCATTTCTTCCTCATTCTTGAGAAACCATTTATTTTATATTTGTTATGTGTGACCTTTTACTTTTCAATCCGTATTTCTTGTTAGATGATAATCGCTTATCACTAATCGTTTCCTCTTAAGTGTGCAGATCTATTGAACATCAAAACAAAAAAAATTATTACAGTTTTGAAATAGAAGCATTTCCCTAAAATTTATTTTTCATATCGTTTCAATCTCAATTTAAAATTTTTTCTGCCCATAATGTTTGTATATTCACTAGAAATTGAAATAAATAATTATGTAAAGTTACAGATCAGATAATTAATTTTTGAATTTATAATTAATATCTTTATCAATTACAATGAAGATGAATGTTTCAAGGGAGATAAATTTTATTTTTGTCCTTCTTTGCAACTATACTGACCTGTGAGAAGAGAAAATTCAAACTGTACTTTTCCCCTATTGTTGGTGGAGTTTGAGAAGACGAAGGCATGTAAAGAAAATAAAGAAAAGGGTGGGGCCCAGGTTAGACATATGGAGAAAAACCAATAAAATGAAGTATTTTTAAAATAAAAATAAATACATGTGTCACATGTAGATTTGTTTATTTCCCCACGTAAAAAATTTTTGTCCAACGCGCCTAAGATGAATCTGAAAATATGAATAATGTGTCAAAATGACACAATCAAAACCTACTTTAGGTGTTTAAAATTAATAAGGCTTACTTTAAGTGTCTAAGTGAAAGTTAGTGTCAGGTTTAATGAGTTACCGATGGTTTCATCCAAAAGATTCATTACTTAACCCTTTTCCCTAACCCTAGCCATAAATTAAAGTTGTATAGGATTAGGGTTGTTGGAATTTATTATGTTATTGTTTAATTCACTATAATGATGATGATGATGAGTGTATCATTGAATTTTTTTGATTAATTGATAGTAAGATCTTGAACAAGGTTTTAGAAGCTACTGGGTAAGATCTTTATGATTATGAGCTATCTACTTCAATAATGTTGGTTTATTCTATATGATGATATTTAATTGAAGTAAGATTATGTGAATAGATTAAGAAGATGATTATATGATTATTATGATGGCACGTTATGAATATGTTGAATTGTGAGGTCATCGTAAGGGTAAGATGATACAAGGTTGAAGGTGATTCTCTTGTGTGCCTTATATGATTTGACTATGATTTGTTGATCTCACTTATGATGGATTGTGATAAAAGGAAGTTCTCATCCTATACCTAATGAGCTAATGAAATTATTATACAAGGGGTTAGTCTTCTATGGACTATATTTTAGATTTGATGATTAAGAATGACCTAAAGGAATTTCAAAGGAAATTTCACTTAGCACCGAGCGAACTAGATGTAATATGTTTCCTTTCCCAAGAGGAAGGTAGATTTACTAATGTTCTCATGAGATTGAGACTACCATGCAATGTTCATACATGAGTTTCTAGTATATCTCTTAGTTCCTTAACTATGTTTCCCCCCATAGGAATACTAACTAGCGGATCCACCTAGAATGTTATGTTCATGTTTGGTTTTACCTTGGCAAGTAGAGAACCTTCTTTCGCTTTAGGGTTTCATGACACTGGATTCCATGTTTTTCTCATATGGTCTATTGTCGGTTAAGGAAATTGTTCCTGAAAGTAAAATCGATGAATGGAAGTAATAAAGATGGACACTAACTAAGGTGACTTAAGGGAGTAATACTTAGTATAGGTAAGGGTATGAGACTTTTACCTATGTATTAGACAAGTTCACCTTGAGGGGAGTCATAGTAGGTTGTTCTTATGTTTATGTACTCGGGTTATAATGAAATGTATCATGTTGGTCTTATATGATGTAGTTGTTATATGATGTTGGTTTCATTTGATGAACATGATATTGGTTTAAGTTGATATGTATGTTGGTGACTAATCATGATGTTATGTCATATGGGGTAAGGCATTAGTTCATGATCTCTTTTCCGATTTTACTTGATTATTGGGGTTTGGTCTTCACATGACATTGAACTGTGTAGCTTGGGATGATATTGTTGTAAGGGTCATTATATGCTTCGTGATATGAAATCTTGAATATGATCTTCTTATATGACTTTATTTTGGGTGTTGTTACTATATCTGAATATGAATATTCATAGGTGCTTTGAATCATTTCTTGTAAATAGTCTCGTCATATGTATATAGCACCAAACTTTCCAAGGATTTAGCATGCTTCCAAGAAATGGTCCTTTTAATGCACATAATTTAAAGGTTTTCATTTGCATCTGTTTCCATACAGTATTACAATTGTTGTACTAACCTATATTCCTTATGTTTTCTACAAATATTCTGTTCGGGCTTTTGGTGGTGCTTCCGGTCCATTGCAAGAAGACTTTGACTTTCCCAAATTGTGCGGAGTCTCAAAGTTCGAGAATGGTTCCACTTGGGTCTATCCGACTAGTATTGCTTATGTCTAAAGATAATTTATATTTCTTTCCTTATTCTGAGACTATTGGTTTTAAGCATATATGTACCTATTGTACCTTTAAAGGGCTATTCCAAACCTTTGTACTCTCGTTTAGTGGATTATATGTGACACAAATTATTATGACTACTTAAATGGAATTGATTATGAAAAATGACAGATCTATGTAAAATTCATAATGGAGGAGTCCTGATGTAAACTTCATATATTATATGTTGAGAGTCTGAGTACACTTCACTATGTAAAAAAAATTTAATTTTCCCTTCCGCATTTTGTTTCTACCAATGGATATTTCATGCATGTATTCTAGGGCTGTCAAGTCCTCTTCAGACCAAGACGCCGGTGTAGTCAGGAGGGTACTCCCCAGCCGTGACCATGTCATGAATTGATTGAATGAAGTGAGGAAACTTGGGATCGGGTGTTAGATGTAGAGTGTATTGGAACGCAAGTTAGTAAGAAGTTTAGTTTGTTTTAAATAACCGATCACCAATACGAGCCAATAGAAGCCTACATACCTTAGGTTCCAACATACTCACTAATGCAGTTAATTCTTAAAGGTATATTTGTGTCTTTTTCTATGTTTTATGTCCTATTCCACATCATTTAACCTAATTCTAACACCTATAGCTACCCTCTCAATCCAAATCATCTAACTCTCTCATTCTCTCAATAATCCCCAATCCACATTCAATTTAATCCCCTCTAATTCTCTCGCAAGTTCTAGGAAAAGCTAGGGTTCCATGGTCCAATTCTCCAAGTGTCTCTTCTTTCGCTGTTTTCAGTTACTAAAGTATAACGCTGAGCTTGTTCCAAGTTCTAGTAAGAAAGCTATAGTTTCAAGCTTTTAAAATGTAAAGACGACATTTTAATTAGTGTGTTTTCACTTAAAATTGTTATTGTGCAAATAAATCGTTTAATTTACAATATTCACAACAATTTCGTGTTGATAACATAGAGAAGTGAGATTAAAATTGTTTATACATGTTTACGAAGAAGATCACACACCATGTCTTTTTTTGCCACATAGTATTGCACCAAAGGAAACTTTTTTACCATAATAAATCTCCAAGTTCCAGGATAAACTTGATTCCACGATCAACTTCTCCCTCTTCCTCTAGTCACTAGAAATGTCTTCAAAACCAGTCTTTATACCTACAGGCCAGATGTTGCTCTCTATTTTACCCTTCAACTTTCTATTTAGCTTGCTCTTTGAGGTGTTACACTATCTAAAGTTTGAATCAATTCATCAAATTACTCAAATCGGAATGTGTTTCATCACACATCATAGAGTGAATCAGGAAATAAAATGAACTCTATATTTACTCTAGGAGACTAGTTCTTAACTCTAAGGGACTAGTTTTGTTAATTTAAGCCCTTATTTTCATTTTCATTAATGGTTGGATAAACGACAGACACGCTCTACTATATTTTTTGTTGGAGGAGGGAACGATATCAGTACTATTTTTTTGGGGGAAGATCTAATCATCATTATTGTTACGCAATATCGATATCTTCCTCAACAACTAATGAAATTAATTCTATAACTCAACAAAATCTAATCTTATATTAAAGAAATTTCAAAAACCAAATCAATATTTAACATGTCATAGAGCCTCCATCTCAATCGGATTTGAAGCACTTCACATCCATGAAACAGACTCTACTTAGTTGTGCGGATTTTCATAAATCTAGGACCCTTAAACCTATTTCTGTACCAAGTTTGTCACCACGCCTCGAGCTATACCCTAGAGACGCAGACGCCGACCTAGGACCACAGCATCCAAGAAGCTAACCCAAATGGACATGATCAATAGCCATACTAGAAAATTAAACTACTGCGAATACTCAAGCATACTTTAAATAACAAGAGTGGGTATATCAATAACTATAGCTGAAAGTATTTGAAATAATGACGAGTTTTAATACAAGAAATATTATATAAATGCTAAGCTGCACTAACTATATCTGAAAATAGCCTCTAAACTTACTAACAATGCTGGCACCCCAACGCGTCCAAAAAGTCGAGAAAAACTGAAACTAAAGAATTAAACACTGAAAAGAAATTCAAGGATATAGTCCTTGGGAGACTGAGGAATCACCCCTTGAATCTGCTGAACTTGAGTCAGAAATCACTGCTACGAGGATCTGGATTATGAGAACCTGAACCTACATCACGCGAAGATGAGTATATGTATGTGTCAGTATTTTAAGTTACGGAGGCATGTTGGAATAGGAGTAAAACTAAATAAACATAGTGGGACAGAACGCAATCAAGTATAGAAATCTACATGATATACTGATGTTGAATAACCTAATGCAATAACCATATATAACATGTTAATCTGAATATTAATATACTGAAAATTGTCAATGCAATAGATTCTAAATTAAATTGGTGGGAGCTACTAATAACGATAAAAAAAACCACATGAGATAAATTGGAGTCCGCTGTATACGCCCCAAATAGACCACTATACCCTAAACCACCAGTTATAAAGGCCTACTAGAGTGATCTGATTTCCCCACTGAGGAAAACTTGCCAACCTACTCGCTAGTAGTTCTTAGACTATTTGGGTACGCTAACCATATTCCCAACTCTGTATTGTCCCCCCTACTCCCATGAATTAAATGATTATGCTTATGACTGTTATTTCTGTATATACTGGTGCTCAAAGACGGAACATAGCAAACTTAAAGTGAAATTAATTATTATGCGTTAATAACTGAGACATGTATATCTGAAGTAAATGAAATATATAACTAGCATGTGTAATTAAAACAAATAAAATCATAATATTGTACTAACCTTATACAGGTGATAAACTGAATAATACCCCTCCCATCCTATTATGAACATATACCTACCTAATAATGGATGATCTGGTGTAATTTCTACAAACCCTAGGTTGATCCTTTGATAAAGAATCAAGAACTGACTATTGAAATCTCACATATCTGGTGATGAAATCCACAGAGAAATATTTAGACTTTGGGGTTGGAGCTGCTGGAACCTTGTTGCGTTCTTGAACTAGTGTTCTTGACCTTTTTCTCCCTTTTTGCTTCTAATTTTCTAAGTTTTGATTTCTGATTTTGACTTAGGTAAGTTCTTGTTATGTTTCTAGGCTTAAGCTGAATAAAATCTGATGGGTCAAAATGTCGTATCTTAAGGGTTAAATGAAGTAGAAAAAGACCAAAAGACCTTGATGTAATTTCCATCGAACAAAACAACAGCCTGCATTGACGGGCCATCGTTTAATCGACGGTCCGTCGTTGGATCACTGGTTTTGGTCGGTTCGACATACCTTTACTAAAATGTTCATAACTTTTTACTTAGAGGTCTGAATTTAGCAAAGTTAGTGGCTATGGAAAGATAATTCAGTTATCTATCATTTAATAGGTCATGAGACACCTATTTCATTTTGAGTTAAGAGTTATTTCCATTTGAAGTTGACCCAACAAAATTTTCCCCTTCATTATCTGCTAATTTTAACCTACGGTCTGTAGGTCCATCTACGGACCGTACTGGTCAATCGTGGTTCTTGTTAGAGAGTGGGTGATTGGGGTCTTGATATAAAGGATACAGACTATGGACCGTAGGTCCGTCCGTTATTCGACGCTTAGTTAAATTTTCTAGGCTGAGGTTTTTTTTTTTGGAGGAGGGGGGGGAGGGTTAAAACTCAAATAGTGGATGCACAGTACGGGTCATAGATCAAACTCTGCGGTCTTGAATTTGGGGGTAACCGTCCGGTTTGCCCTACATCTTTTTGGCTTTTGGTTTTAGATATGGGAATAGTACAATTTGTGTGGTCACGCCTCGAGCTACTCCCTAGGACGCGACACGGAACATAGGCACACAAAAGATCCCAATATAACCCTGCTGCAACTCTCTGGAGTATACAAATCTAATAAACTGTTGCGGAATCTAATCATATAAACTGAAATAGTGGGGCCTACCCATATTCCTATAAATGAATATTTGAAAACTAAAGTTTTAAAATACAAGAAATTTATTAACTTACTACAAAGTTGAATCTAACTATGTATGAAAATACCCTCTAAACTAGACTACAAATACTGGTAAAATCCCCCATCTAAATCTAGCAAAACCTAAAACTAAATGACTAAATACTAAAATAAAACTCATGATTGTTCTCCTCGGAAAATGAGGACTCACCACATAATCTGCTGAACTTGAGATCGGAAATCGATCTATGTTTGATCTGGATGCTGAGAACCTGGACCTACATCACGAGAAGATGTAGCACACATATGCGTCAGTATTCTAAAGGTACTGAGCATGTAGGATAGTGTAAAGCAGAAATAAAACATAACCGAAAAAGCATAAAAACAAGTATAATAATATGACATGAACTGAATTCTGAGTTAATTGGATGCAATGACAAATTTATAACATGCTTAAACTGAATACTGACTATATTGATAAATGTACAATGCTAAGAGTCTTACTGATCTGTGGGAGCTACTAATAACCGATGATAAAACTACATGAGCTAAGTATAGAGTCCGATGCATTTGCCCCATCGAGAGGACCCAATATACCCTGACAAATATATAAAGGCATGTTGGCGTGATCACTAAAATGATTGACCACAGATGGGACTTACAACCTACTTGGCTAGTAGTTCTGGGACAATTGGGTACTCTATACCCTAGTCTAACTCGGTATTTTTCTACTCCCAATGAATTTTGTAAATTAACTGATTATGTCTGAGTTTTTGTAAATACTGGATACCTCAAAACTGATAATACAAACTGACAATGCAATAATTAATCTAGTAATGATGCATTTATAATTGAGGCAGGTATATCTGAAGTGTCTTAAATATCTGAGCATGTATATTTGAAGAACTAAACAAATACAAAGATAAGGTTCTGAAATTCATTCAATAATATGAGTAATAACATTATAATTTGATTTGGAATATATATTTAATAAATTCATGAAGTTCTACCATAGTTCTAGAAACCCTACGTTTAATCATGATAAGAGAATCAAGAATCTGACTGAAAACTAGGGACCCAAGGAACACACTAGTTGGAAGTAAGGTTCTTGAGATTTTTCTCCTCTCTTGCTTCTAATTTTTAAGGTTTTGATTTTATGATTTGACTTGGATATGTTTTAATCATTTTCCCTTTCCTTCCTTCCTTAACTGACTAAAATATTATGATTTTTAGGTCAAAATGACGTAAAATTGGGTATAAATGGAGTGTACAGGTCAAAAGACCGCTAGGAAATTGTGTCCGGGAGCCAAACGACGTCAGGACTAACGGTCTGTCGTCTGCCCGATGCCCAGTCGTTGGGTTCCGTCGTAGGGCCATGTTCGACAAGCCTTTACTAAAAATATACACATTTATTCGAAGGTCTGATTTTAGCAAGGTTCGGGGGCTATGTAAGATAATTAAAATAATCAATCTGATGGGTAGTTATGGGACACCCTATCCATTTTTGTTGCTACAGTTACTATCATTTGAAGTTGGACCCAACTGCATTTCCCCCCCCCCCCTATAATTGCCTGCCAAATTTACACTATGGACCGTAGTTCACCTACGGCTGTGTTGGTCATCCGTAGCTCTTGTAAGGATGGTGAATGGGGGGCCTTGATCAAAGGTCACGGACTACGGACCGTCGTTTGGACTTCTGCCCGTTCGATCAAGACTTAAGTCATTTTTCCGGTCTAAATTTTTTGGGTTTCCTGAGTACCATAAACTGTTGTGCATGATGGACCGTTGTCTGTCCTACGGACTATCGATCCACTGTTGGTTGCACTAGCAGATTTTTTTTGAAAAAACTTATTTTTGGCTATTTTGGCTATTGGTTTTACATTTGTTTTCATTTGGCTGGAGTTTAATAATGTTGTAAGTGAGCCTTTGAGCTAATTTATATGGTTTGTTACTAGTGAATGTTAGTGGAAACACATGTTTCTTTTCGGTCAACACAGAAAATATACAATTTTATCAGTGTATTACTTGTGCCATTAGTTTTATGACAGCCTTGTGTTGCCTTTTCCTTAATAATTTTATTTGATCAAAGTTAAATCAGTTGCTAATAGTGGTTCCTTTGTAACTTGTGAAGTGCATGGTTGTGGTGATAACTCCCTTTTGATGATATGCTTCAATATTCTGCCAACAATAGAAGAATTAAGTGAGAATACATTTTATTTCTCCATTGATCTATAATAATAAAAAAAATTGAGAAGAAAAGTTTCACATCATCATATAATATATATACCTGAATAATATTATATATTATATAGATAGAGTATTATATGTTACAAATGTATTATCCATCCAGGTTAAACAGATCATATGTTAAATAAGATATATTATTTTTAATTATTCCGAGTTCTTTCGCAACAAATCTTAAAATTCTGAAATATATATGAATCGTTTACATCATTTTTTCAAATACAATCGTATTTTCGGTATTATTGATCACAATTTTATTAATTTTGTCCGTACCCTAAATTAAAATCTTGCTACTACCGATAAAATTTATTTGGAAATCAATACAACTATTATCACATTCATTCTTTAAGTTATAACATAATACATTTCTTACTTATTAACTAATTTATTGCAAATACAACTTTTGTGGAACTACTTGTGATTTAGCGTGTGTTTGATATTTTTTTCAAGCTAGTGCCACGTAGTCCGAAAAGGGGTAAAAAACTATAATAAAATAAGTTATGGGTAATAGGACATATTATAAAACCTAAGTGTGTCTCTGAGATTTCAGGCATAGGGTTTGAGGAGTATTGATGCAGTTATTGTTCCCAATAATAAACAAACAAAATAGTTTTCTAAAAAAATACATGTAGTTATTCTTTTCACATGTCTCATATAACTTCTCACATTATCACGTAAAATACCATGTTCAAACACATTTGGATAGATGACAAGAAAATATACAACAAATATCGTCTATAGGTAATATTATGAATATCGCGAATTACATGATTGACCTTTAGTAAATTGAAAATTAATGTATTCATTTAACCATAAAAGTTTTTTGACCATCTTCATATTTCTACTGAATCAGAATATATAATGATCCACATTGAACATACCCAAAAGATCTGTAATATTATTTTTTGGTGCAAACCATACATTAAAATCTTCGCAGAAAAAAAAATCTATATATATATATATATTAAAACAATGGACCAATAAATCAATACCTAAGACAATTGGGGTGAACAATAATAGTATTTAAGTTGATATTTAAGACGTTATAATAAAAAAAATCCTAGAATATCCTCGAATGTAACAAAATATTCTATTGAAGTCATGTAATCACTACACAATCATATGTACACTAACAGTGTGGGGCACAAATCACATAATCTCCAAAATGATTTGGAAAATCAAGGACAACTCGACCCTAAAATCAAAAAATAAACAGACAAGAAAAATATACATGCGAATTAACATAACTTGAAAAACTGATAAACTTCTAATGATATCAAAAGAACAAATTCCCCTTGACTTACCTCGTGGGAGAAGGGGAATCACGGATGAAATGACCTCAAGAGAATGGAAAAAATTACGCTATTTTCCCAAACAAAAATAGACATATCTAGATGAAACTATTAAAAAATGAGTTTTATTTGTCTCATGCTAGTCATTTATACTGATTGAAATATTCTACATGAATCCAACGCTTTGTTTGTTTAGGAGCCAACTATAAGTGTGTGTGGCAACATGCACAATATTAAATTAAAAATATTTGAAAAACACCTGAGGTTCATGAGTTTCAGAAATAAAAGATTAAATATCAGGGTTTTAAAATAAAAATCATACAAGTACTAAGGTCCATATCACGTAAATTAGAAAGGGCTCACAATACAAGTAACATATTCTAGATACACTCAAATCGCAGTAGATCACATGTATCTAGGATACATAGATAATATTGTGGCCTCACCTCCCTCCGATCTTGCTTGTTCAACTCTTTTCCTCGTCAAGTCATTTATATGCAAAATACATGTAATTATAACTATTATTTTTTGCTAGTGTTGTGAACAACACGAAGTTCCATAATTTAATTTTAAAAAATATTTTTATTTTCTTGAATGTTAATTAATTACCAAACTTTGAAAAAAAAACCAAAAAAAAGTGTTAGCTCGCCCACCCTCCACCCTTTTACAGTTGGGTCTAAGTCGCGCATTTTTAGACCCTCAAATAACGAGCCGATCCACCCTAGACCTTCAACTTCCATGCCTGTGAGGCTTTGGACGAAAGGGCTGGTCTGCCCTTTTTTGACACCTCTTTCTATAAAAAGCTATATTCCACCATTTGGGAGACCTTTATGCTAAACCCCCCTAAATCACCCGCAACACTAATAATCCTGTTCATAGGTGATAGTGGACATGGATGGCTTGTAGGCAGAGTATTTTTAGTAGTTTGCAGGTGGCCATGTTTATCTGTATAAGGAACTTACTTCCATTGACAATTACAACGGCTTCCTTCTTTGATCATCTCTTTTGGTTTCTTCCATGTATGTATCTACTCCTTTTTTTGGGTGTGATGAATTTATCTGAATCTCAAATTGTGTTTCTTTGCTTAATTTTTACGTGTCTTTTTTTCTTTTTTTTGGCTGTTTATTATTTATTGCTATTAGCTTCGCTTTTTTTCCACACATATATATTGTTCGAATTTGGGTTGTAGTTCTTTCACATCTACCAAGATTTGCTTGAATGAGATTTAACTTTTATTTAAAGGGACTCTTAGATTTTGTTTCTTCTAACGTTAATGAGTGTTTGGTAATATTCATAAAATTGGAGTTGTGATTGACTAAACGTCTTGTTATTCCACACTTCATAACCTAGGACTCTCCCCTGTTTTTGGATTCTTCTTCGAGGGTGTGTGGTGCATTAAGAGTTGTATGCGTTGTTGTTTGATTAATTCCTAATTATCTCATTCTGTTGCTTTGTTTAAATCCTTACCTCTAAAGCTACGTTCCATGCTTTTATGATATTCGTCCTAGTGCGGGGTTGTTAGAGTAATTCATTAATTGAAGATTGTAAAATTAATGGTGTTTTTATGTAGTATTGATTAATCATCACTTCGAATGTTACAATTCGCCAATGTGTCACGACACCAAACGGGTCGCTATGGCACCCACCTTACCCTAACCCTACTGTGTGAGCGAACCCCCAATCTAATCCAAAATTTTCAACATAAATAAACAAAAATCAATGCGGAAGACTTAAAACTCATTAACGAATCATTAAATAACTTCCTAAATTTAATACTTCTCGATCCCCAAAATCTGGAAGCTCATCACCACAAGAACATCTATCCTCAAAAAATATACATCGAAGAATATCTAGGAATCTAAATAATAAACTCTAGTCCCATGCCGGAACTTCAAGTCATCAGACTGAAGAAGGAAGATCCAGTCCAAGATAGCAACATTCGCTCACCCTGAGATCCGACGTTATGAAGACTGAGCCTAAGTTGCGGTTGATTGAAAGACGAATGGAACGTTTGTTGCGCTCATACAAATAACAAAGAAAAAACAATTACAAGTAGGGGTCAGTACAAAACACGAGTACTGAGTATGTATCATCCCGGCCAACTCGAATAAAGAAAAACATATATACTATTAATATCATAAAATCATACAATACTCAACATGTAGCAACAACAAGTACTGTAATCATTCTACGTTACGCCAATACACACCAATGAGGACTCAAGCCTCAATACCCATATCCATTTGGGGAAAATAGGTTCATTAATTTGAGATATTACATATTTCAAGATTCCATTCTCTTTCTATCCCTTGTGTCGGAACGTGACACTCTCCAATCCCTCATCATACTATCCTGGTGGTCGGAACGTGACCTCTTATCCTCATCATACTATCCTGGTGTCCGGAACGTGACACCCGATCCATATTTCTTCCTGGTGCCGAAATGTGACATCGATCCTCATCATACTATCCGGTTTCGAACGTGATACTAACTCGATCCTCATCATATAATCCTAGTGTCGGAATATGACCCTCCTATCCATATTCTAATCCAAATCCTGGTGTCGGAACGTGACACGCCAATCCATATTTATCCTTGTGTCCGGAACCGTGACACCCATCCTCTATTACTACCCTGGTGCCGGACGTGACACCTGATCCTCTAATCTCATTGTTTAGTTCATCAAGCCTTTTTTCTTTTAACTAGGGCATCATCATTACAGAGGTTTTCAAGATTAAGGATTCAATGGCCTACATCATGTTATTTTATCACAATTATATAATCCACATTCGTGCAAGCATACAATTAAGCATATAGAAGGGTTACGAGACGACGGGGGGGGTGGGGAGGTCCGGCCGAGCGCACCCGCGATACATTCTCGCTATCATTTCGATATTAAGAGTTTACTATGACATAGCATTCCAACCAATAACCTACCAAACCTACCTCCACCGAGGATTGTGATCAGCAATCTACTTTTCCAAACTTTGCTTCCCTGTTCGTTGTCTCCTCTCTCTCTGTCATCGGTATGTCTACCGTCTCTTCATTTCTTCTATGTTTTCTTATTCAACCCTTTTTTCGTTTTATACCCTAATTAATATAATTAATATAAAAGATGATAAAATACTCCACTACTTGTTTCCAAGGTTCCTCCCTTTTAACCCCCATAATTAAATTATTACATTAAACCACTAACTTTATAATTATAAGCACAATAGTCCCAAACGCCCCTTAAATCTTAAAAAACAAAATCCTACCCGTCGTGTCACGCAGCCTTGAAGGCCCCGTCGTGCCTGCACGGTCCGTCCTGCTCTTCCGTCACAAAGTTCAGAGACCTCCATTCATTCAAGAGTTTGTGACGGCCCCGTCATGTCTGCGACGGTCGTCCTGCCAGTTCTTCGTGAAGTCCAGAGAGTCCCGATTTCATAACCCAAATTTCTTTCTAAATTCTAAGTTGTTTAGAACGAGAACCCCGCTTGCGGTCCGTCCGCCCATGACGTCCGTGTGGTATCCGGTGACCCCGGACAGTGATTTCCAGAAATAAACTCTACTGCTCAAACACTAAAACAGGTCGTTACAAATGTTAAGGTCCATTTTCCAAGTGATGACCCATTTCTTTTTCTGCGTTTGTTTAAATTTTTCAGTTTTATTGTGCAAGGAATCTATGGACAACAAAGGTCTAGGAGCAACAAATTTCAACTCCAATTACATATATGAAAGTGATTCCTTTCTTGATTTCAACTTTCCACCTCTCTACTTGGTTTGCATATTCAGTGAATTCGTAATGCCCTTGAACTGAGCTCGTGGGGAAGGGGTGGATATCGTGGAGGAATTAAGCTCATGAGAGAATGGAAAAAGTTACGACCTTCGCAAACAAAAGTAGACATTCGGATGAACTATGAAAAATATTTCTTTGTGCTCCTGGCTAGTAATTTTGTTACGCGATTGAAATTCTTACAATGAATCAAAATAATTTTTTTGCTTAGTCAACTGTATAATTGTGTTTGTGACAACCCCACACAATATCAAGTTAAAAATTATATTGAAATACTTAGGTTCGATATTTTCATATAATTAAAGAATAAATAGAATTTTTCACAATAAAAATTCATACATGTATAAGACTATATCATGTAAATGGGCTCACAATACACATATATTCTTCTAGATACACTCTATCGAAGGAGATTCACATATATTTAGGTTAAATTGAAAAATATAGTGACCTCACCTCCCTCCTATCTTGCTTTTCACTCTCTTATCTCGCTCGCGTATTTGGTATGCAAGATATATGCTAATTATACTAAATTTTTTGCTAGTGTTGTTGAAATAACACGATTGTTTGCCATATTTTATTTTAAATTTTCTAATTTAATAAATTATAAACTTAAAATGAGAAACAAGAAGAAAAAAAGTCTAGCTCGCCCCAACCCTCATGCCTTCTAGAGATGGGTTGAATTGAGCATTTTTAGACCCTTCAAAAAGACGAGCCGATCCACCCTAGCCCTTTAAATTTCTTGGCCCGTGATGTTTTGTCCGGATGGGGCTGGGCCTACCATTTTTAACACCTCTCTCTATAAAAGTCTATATCAAACCATTTTAACTTTATGCTTAAACCCTAAATAACTTGCAACACTACAATTTCTGTCATAGGTGATGGTGGACATGGCTTCACCAGGCAGGAGTATTTTGGTCATAGTTGTATGTGGCTGTTATTTTGGTGTAGGAAATCCAATGAAAGATTACACGGCTTCTTTGATCATGTCTTTTGGTTCTTCCATCTATGTATCTGCTCCATTTTAATTTATCTCAAATTGTGTTTCTTTGGTTAATTTTTATGTCTAGTTTTGGCTTTTTGCTATTGCTTGCTATTTGTGCTTCACTTTCTTTCCAGACATGATATATTGTATGAATTTGGGGATTTTAGGTTCTTTCGCATCTAAAAAAATTGCGTTAATGAGATTTAACTTTTAGGTAAATGGACTCTTACATTTTGTTTCTTAGTTTGAATGAATGTTTGCAAGAATATGCTAATGGGATTTAATAAAAGAGATATATATAAAACTAACTTCAATTAAATAAGTAAGTGAATCTTTTGTTGATTTCAACTTTCCACCTCTCAATTTGGTTTGCATCTTCAGTTAATTAGTAATGATACTTAAGTAGTTCTAAATTGGTTTAGAACTTATATAGAAAAATAAACAAAACAATTACCTATGTTATCAATATATGCAAGTACATTCTGCCTATCATTAGATCTGTAATATTTGTGTTTTAAGTGTTTGATGCTTTCATTTCACATATTCTAAGCTATTGTGATTTCACTTAATATCTTAATGTGTATTTCAATGATGATCAGTGATTTCTTACCACAAAATACAAGAAAACAAGAAATGTTATTTCATCATTTAATGGATATCTTTTGGTTTTGGATTTTTATGTTGTAGTCCTCCTTTGCCAAAGCTTGGTGAACTGGACATTCTCGACAGAGGCTTGTATTTTGAACTACACATAATAATCCCCTCTCTTTTTTAAGCTAGGCTCATTGAAAAAATACTTACTACATTTTGGAGGCTCTAGTTCTTTTCCTCGGGTAATTAGATTCAATTATATAGAAAGGACGGATATTATTGCAGTAATAGTACTTATAACATATCTCTCAATTTATCTTACAATGAAACTAGATGAATACTTCAAACAAGTTTCATTTACTGTAGCTGACATTGGTTCTCTTTCCTTGTTATGCAAAGAAGCTAGCTGACTGAAAGTATATATTGAATAATACTAGGAGATAAAAATTATTAATCTCATATTCTTTCCATTTTGTTTGTACTAAATTGGGATGTGCATGCACCTAGCTTCTACCTGTGGACGTGAGGTTAGAGATTGTTTTCCATTTGATCAACAATGACAGCATATCCAAATAAATATGAGAAAAAGCTAAAATAATGAATAAGTCATATAAAGTGATATTAATTTCCCTCAACACAGAAAGTAAATACATTTTATTACATGTTAATTACATACAACATTGAGAATTGATGATAGATATGTACAAATATTATCGAACATCTTCTTGAAAAAAGAATGAAGGGGATACACGTACAGATATAACCTATTTCTTTAGATATTCTACAAAGAAAAGGTATACTCGAAAAAAACATCTATGAAAAATGATATGAAAGGGTAAACATTACTAACCCTAGACGCCCAAATCATCAGCCCCCAAACAATAGCAACACATCTTGCCGTGGAACTCATTATTCCAATGTAATAACAGATGTTTGTTTTTGTGAAGTCGAACAGGAACCACTTAGGTCTATTGTTGGTCACTTTTTCTGAGTTGATGATCCATAAAGATTTCATTAAAAATATCAGATCATAAATTCAATATCATTATGATCAAACACAACCGAGATTGGTCTACTTGAATACCAAGGAAATGTGGACAGAATAACCATTTTACACAGAGTAGAAGACGAAAGAGAATCAATTAAGAATGTGCAGATACGCAAGCACTTTGACTATGTGTAGTTTGGAGAACTTGTTGACCTTTTTTTATAGTGAATTTTCATAAAAGAAAAGCTCCTTCTTTAATGGAAATTTACCTATAAAAGTAGGTTAAGAGGTTTCTTCAAAGTACCCCATATTTAGAGTCTGTAGGGTATTATTTAATTTCTTAATTTTCTTTCCTCTATCTTTGCAACAATGTTTCCCCGTCTACATCCCATGTTGCCAAGAATGTCAATTCGGTCAGTGTTTAACCATACGGATATTAAATGTTATGATTCTTATATTTTAAATTTTGATCGTGTGATTTATCCACTCAGACAAAAAGTTAACCAACAACTTAATGTTGTTGCATAAACTTTTCCTAACCAACCATTTCACATACGTTAGAGTGATGAGTTGCAAACAAGACTTGTTGCTATCTATGAACTTGGCGGACGTAAGATTTTGTAATTTCGGCTTTTATTTCACTTTTTCATATTTACGTTTTCCATCTTCTTTGTAAAATATTTATGTGTATTTCCATATCCTCCTATTTTTAATCTTACAAATTCCAGTGTCCTATTAAATTTAAACTCGTATTTATCATAATTCTCCAATAATTTATGTAATTGACTTGTTATGAAAGCTTCTCATTTTTCATTGTAGTAATTAATCTAATAATTGATTTACAAAAACATATTGTCGCTAGCTCCTTAGCTCGGACTTCTAGAAAGAATGATTCGCACCAGGCATGTGTCCTTGATATTCTCAAATTACACATGTAGTGGACTGTTTCCTAGTGTAGTCTAGATGAATGTTATTAACGTTTATACGCACCCTAAAACAAACTTTCATCAATTACTCTTACAATGGTACAAAATGGGTACTAACTTCAAACAACTTTTAATGGGAAAGGCACTCGTTTTCATCAATGTATTATTTCCCATGTTCAAAGTAATGTATTTAAAAGTTAAGACACCCTCAATCAACCTACTAATATCCACCCTCATATTCGCACTTTTTGTAATCCTTCATTACATTATGGTTCTCGATAAACTGTAGTGGTGATGTCATATAATGTTTAATAGAAAGAGACTACTCTATAGTTTATTGAGACGCACTAATCGTAGATATATAGGTGAAAAAAAGGATAAAAATAATTAAGAACTCTAGATTTTGGAGATGATATTCGAGAGAAATGTTACAAGCTCTAGATAATCTAAATGATTAGTTGTAACTTGTAAGGTATAATTGAAATATAGGTTTGCAAATAATATTATTGTATGCAATTAGACCAAGTTATTGGATTTGGGTATTTTCACTAATAACGTTATACAATCAGACCAAGTGATTGGCCTAATTTTCTGTAGTTATCCCATTAAGGGTATTTTGAACACTCTCTTGATTTTTATTAAGAACTCCTACAAGAGTTTGAGACTACCTGTTATCTCATGTTGCAATATTAGGAGTGTATCTAAGTTTACTTAGTCAAATAGAGAGATATTTTTAAGGCTGTCAATAAATTCGGAGATGAAACTAATAATTTATGCTAAGTTTACGAGTGTTTTTTTATACTTCTCTCATTTTAACAAGTTATCATTTTATTACAACAAAAGATTCATTATGCATTTCAATTCAAAATCCAAAGAAAAAAAAACCTCTATTGTAGAGAATGTTATAAATATTACTATTTTAGTTAAAGAAACCCATGTTGACAGGTTATGATTTAGTAACAAGTACATTATTCATTTGAAGGGCTTAATAACTTTTGGTGCATCGTTGTTGTTTGCCAATACAATAATGAAATGATGTACATAATACATACTGTTAAGAAGGCTACTATTGTGAAATATGTTTTGATCAATATCTATTTTAGATTTACATCATATTTAACATAAAATTTCTCAATATTTTATGAAATTAACTTCTTATAAAATGTTTTTTATTTTCAGTTTTAGGTGATTAATATGAGCAATAACAAATAACTAGACTTTAGTTAAATAAATTTTAAATTGTTAATGAATAAAATATAAGTTCTTGTTGATTTCATTACATTTTTACTATACAAAAATATAAATCATCTCTTGAATTATTCTTATTTCGTACTAATTCTATGCAATATATATAGGAGGGTCCAAGAAATTCTCCATATCTCTAGAATGATCCACCAAATATTATTCTTTTTCCAATGCAACTCTTTAAGATGATCAATTTTATATCACATTACACCAGGGTCTGTTTAGCCATGCGATATGAAATCATGATATGGTATCACAATATGGAATTATGAGATGAAATTGAAGGTTTGTTTGGACATGCGAATTTTCTCGTAAACGTGAAAATCTCATAACTTGTAAAACTATTAAAATAGACCTAATTGTTTATTCAATCTTACAAAATAAACAAAAAATTATAAAATTGCATAATAAATTATTACAAACCTATTTGTTCCCACTTAAATAATTGTTTTGTCAAACTTTAATTCAATAAAATAAATTTGAACATCAATTGTAGTGAACTAGTCTCTAATATAATCCTCCCACATATACGGACAATCTCCTCACGTTGAATTTACATTTCTAGATATGAAGTCTTCCATAACTTGCTAACATAGGGGTGTACAAGTCAAAAACGAATTGAAACAAATTGTTTTGTGTTTTGGTTTGATTGGTTTTGCAGTTGAAAAAAAAAATGGCCTCTCTTTTATGTGTATATATATATATTTAACATATTATTTATAGTCTAGTTTTTTTAATACTTTTTTTAATTAATTTACAGTTTTAATGTTTATATATTTTATTTCAAATTTTGGCTTGTAAAACATGTAAATATTTTATTTCGTAAGATCCGAAGTTACAATTATATTGCTATAGTTTTTCAAATTCGAAGTAAAAAATTTACTTTGTAAGTATTTTGTTTTGTATTCAGTTATATCTAGCCTCTAATCTTATATTTAACACAATGAACTTTGATATTTCAAAAAAGATATTTTTACTCATGTAAATTTTACTGTCTTTTCAAAAAAAATTATTCAATTAATATTTTTTATGTTTATCTTATCATAGAGGTAAGTGAAAATATATTTAATATATTTTGCAAATATTGTATAATTGTAAAAAAAACAAAATAAAAAAGACTACTTTATATGGTTTGATTTGATTTTTACATTGATTAAACCGACATAATTGATTAATATTTTAATAAAAAAACAAATCAAATCGACCTATGTAAACATTAGTGCATTAGATTTGCATATGATGTACTTTGTCTAAGTCTATCTACTATGATAATCTTACATTATCAAGAAATAATTGTAATCATCATATGTGGGTATGTGGTATGAGGTCAATTTGTAGTAGTTCAAAAATTTGTTGGTAATATTAGCACTTCCCTATAAAGGTATAATGGTCTGTCTTTCCGTAAGACGTATAATACAATTGAAAGGTTGTCTAGTAAAAACGTCTAACTAATATTAGGAGAGATACTCTTCAATTACAAAAGGCAGATGTCCGAATGTTTAACTTTCACAAAATTTTAGTTATCAATAACTTGAGATGATGGTAAAGATTAGATCAATTAAGAATCAATAGTAGAAGCAGATGAATTAAGCAACACAACTATCTTCTTATTTACTATTATTAGTATTTGACCCTAGGTGATGGTGAGACTGACTCTCACTTTCAACCAATACATTTTAGGACAACTGATAAAGTAGGGAGACTAATCGACAATTAGAGGAATACTATTGCTATGAGATGAGCATTATCATGTATGGTGGTTACATTTCATAAATTGTAGTTAGGATTGCAAAGGTAAGTGTTTTTAGATTTTTCCCTTGGAGCCGGAAAATTTGTGACTCTTAGCTACCACTATAAGTCCTACGGGTATAGGAAGGAAATAATTAAGTTGATTTTTAGAAATGTTGATACTATTAATTAGGAGTTCAAATGGATTTTTTTAGGCGGGCTTTAGTCAGCCCTATGGGTCATATATTGTTTCCATAGAAAGGTTGGGCTTCGTAATTTTTTTTCTTAAATTGAGGTCTATAAGTTGGCTCACGAGGAGTTGGAAATTGTACAAATTGTAGAATGGTTCCGCTGAAGTTGGATAAATTTTTGGATTTCAGAATTTGGTTTCTAGGGTTTGACAAGTAATACAGCCATAGAAAGGTCTACATACCTTAGGTCCCACTAATGATCACTTCCTCCATTAATCTTAAAGGTATTTGGATCGTTTTCTATGTATTTAATTAATGCTATTCTAATTTTGTTTGACCTACTTCTAAACCTATAACGTTAGCTTTCAACCCCTAATCTACCAACTCCAATTTTAAAACCTTTATTTTCATTTTCATTAAATGGTTAAATGATAAATGGTTGAGATGATAACACAACTATAATCTTTTTTGTGGTTAGGAGGCGGGACACAATGCATACATATATTTATGGGGGAGACACATCTCAGTATGTTACGCAACGTGTAAGCTTCTCACAACTAAATGTGATTAATTTGTTATTAATAATTCTGCACATTCAATAATCAAGAATTTGTAAAACATCAAAATCACTATTTAATATGTAGTCCCCCATTCTTGTTATCTACATCCAAATTTTTCCACATTTTTTAGCATCCATTCCTATGTTATTATGAACCCCATGATATGCCCAGCCCTCATATACATCATAATATTTTTTCAATATTAATATTTCGTTGACTATTTTAGGATCATTTAAAATAAAAATTAATGAGGTTTGGAATTGTCATAGTTAATTTCAGTTATACTTAATATGGGTGTAAGTGATAAGAAAAATAACATATTAGTGAATTTGTTCGGCACTTGGAAACTTTATTCTAATTTTAAACCTAAGATATATCTAGTGTTAGGTTATCTGTTGTGTTTAGGAACAAGGTGTAAATATTTTATACCCAATGAGATATTATGTTTGAAGTTTAGTTAATTGAGATTGTTTAAGAATAAATCCTAAATCTACTCAAGCTATGAAAATATTGATTGAAATCATTCGAAGTCAAAACACCCACTACAAAATCATATTACAACTAACTCAGCAGTCAGGCACAAATCACATAAATCTCCAAAAAAATCTCGAAAATCAATGACCCTCTACCCTATAATAAAATAAATATAAACTACAAAGACATAAAGAAATAGGACTAACTAACTTGAAAAACTACGAACTTATAATGCATATCGAAGATAAAAATTACCTTGATTGAGATCGAGAGAAGGGAAAATCGGGAGGAAATAGCTTTCGTAGACAATGGAAAAATAAATCTCGCGACCTCTGCTTCCCTCTCATTTTGCTTGTCCATTTTTCTCTCTCTCCGCATACCCGGTGTGCCGGAGGACACTGCAATTATACTAATTTTTTTTTGCTAAGTGGTTGTTGAAATAACACGATTTTTGCCATAGTTGATTTGAAATCGTTCTATTTCTTGAATGTCGAAAAATTATAAACTTGAAAACATAAAAAAAACAGGAAATAAAAGGGTCTAGATCATCCTATCCCTCAGCTTTGGTACAACTGGGTTGAGTTGCGTCCATTTCAACCCCTTCAAAATAACTAGTTGGTCCCCCTAGCCCTTAAATTCCTTGGCCCGTTAGCTTGGGCCGATGGTTCTTGGCCAACCCTTTTTGACAACCTTTCTAATAATAAGTCTATATCAAACCATTTTACCTTTGATGGTTTAAAAACCCTCAAATAACCAGCAGTAGTATAATCTCTTATCAATGTGATATGGACATGGCTTCTTTAGGAAGGGTATTTTTTTTTATAGTTGCACCTGGCTGTTATTCTGTGTGAGGAACTCTATGACCATTTCACCACTTTCTCTTCTCATCTCTTTTGGTTTCTTCCATGTATGTATCTGCTCAATTTTTGTATTGGATGTGATGAATGTAACTCAAATGTTTTCTTTGCTTAAATTTATTTTTTTTTGGCTATTTGCTATTGTTGTTATTGAGCTTCATTTTTTTTTCCAGGCTGTACTATGTAATTTTGGGCTTTAAGGTTCTTTTCGAAACTACAAAAGATTGTTTTTAATGAGATTTAACTATTGGTAAAGGGACTCTAGATTTTGTTACTAAATTTGAAAGAGTTTTGCAAGAAATATTCTACTCTGGGTATTTAATAAAAGGATATAGATAATCCTACTTCAATTATATAAGAAAGGTAAATCCTTTCTTGATTTAACTTTCCACCTCTCTATGTGGTTGCATCTTTCATTAATTCATCATGAACTTAATAGTTCTAAATTGGGTATAGACAAATAACACCATAACTACATAATATATATTTGACAAATTACTTACGTTATAAATATATGCAAGTAAATTCTCATCTATCATTAATAGTCTGTTAACGACCTGTTTTAGTGTCGTTTGGAGTAGCAATTTTATTCTGGAAAAACTGGCGGAGTCGACGGACCCTAGATGAAACGTCAGGGCAACGACGGACCGTCGTGGGGGTCTCGTTCCAAAATACGTATAATAGTAGAAATTTGGGTACGGAGATCTACTCTCTTGAACATCACGAAGAAATGGGCACGGACTGACCGTCGCATGGCAACGACGGTCCCCGCACAAGACTTTTCTAAAATCAAGTCCTGTATCGTGTGAACTACAGCTGACGACCGTCGCGGCACGAACGGCCCCGTCATAGGACCACGAACGACCCGTCACGGCTCTGCGTAACCCAGACGGGGTCAATTTCTGTTATTGAATTAAAGGTGGCATTTTTGACTATTTCCTTCCTGCTTTAATTATAAAGTAGTGGGTTAATGTTAATAAGTCAAATGTTACTTGGGGTTAAAAGAGGACCTTAAGTTAAGTAGTGGGTTTATTATTGCCATCTTTTATACTTAATTATATGCTAATTATGTAATAAAGAGGGTTTGAATAGGAGACAAATAAAATAAACAAAAGAGAGGGAGAACGAGTAGAGAGCGAGAGATAAACGAAGAGGATAGCAAGGATTTTGAGAAGATAGCTGTTGATCCGCAATTCTTGTTGGAGGTAGGTTATGGTTTTTTATGCTATTCTTAGTAAACTCTTAATAGCGATATATTATTGGTAATGCGTAAACCCTTTCTATATGCTTATTTGTATGCTTGTATGAATGTGATTATCAATTTGTTATAAAATAACATGATGAACGTATGAATCTTAAATCTTGGAGAAACCCTCATCTTCCTGTTTAATAGAATTGATGATGCTTGGTATAAAGAAGGCTTGAGACTAAAATGAGAATGATATGCCTTAGTATGAAAGAGGCTTGATGACTAAAATAATGAGTATTTAGGGGATCGGGTTGTCACGAACCGACACGTAGAATTAGGGGATCGGGTGTCACGACCGCACATAGATGGGGATCGGAGTGTCGCGTTCCGCCACATGAGTATTAGGGGATCGGAGTGTCCACGTTCCGACACATATATAGGTTCGGATTCACGTTCCGCACCAGGATAGTATGATGAGGATCGGAGTGTCACTTACACACGCGAGGAATAATGATAATAATTCTTGAAAAGTGTAATAACCTCGATTTAGACCTATTTTCCCAAAGATATGATATGGATGCTGAGATCTCATGATAATACTTGACGGTTATTTTAGAAAAGATTCTTATACATGTTGTTGCTAAACAGATTGATATTGTAAGTTGATTTATGATATGATATGAATATCTTGTTTTCTATTTTGAGTTGGCCGATGATACTCTCCGTACCCGTGTTTTGTCGACCCCATACTTGTATGTTTTTTCCTTTGTTATTGTGAGTGCGCAAAATACCGTCGTCGTCAACTCACCGCAACTCTAGCCCGCTCATAACACAGATTTCAAGGGTGAGCTAACGCTTCTAGCTTGACTGGATCTTCTTCCATGTCTTGATGCCCTTAAGTTCCGGCATTGGGACTAGCTTTTTTGGTTATTTTAGCTTCTTAAATACTCTTAGTTTATTATTTGATCATCTATGTTCTTGTGGTGATGAACTCCAGATTTTGGGAAATAATAAATATGAATTTTGAAGTTATTGAATTGGTTTTTATTAATGGTTTAATCTTCCGCATTACTTTATGGTTGAGATTATATTGAAAGTCAGGGTTTAGATTGTTTGGTTTGCTCACTAATAGAGGGTAAGTGTGGGTGCCATTTCGCGTCCGCCGTTTTGGGTCGTGACAAACTTGGTATCATAGCATTAGGTTTTTGTTGTCTCATCACACAAGAACACGTCTAGTAGAGTCTTAAGGAACGGGTGGGGGACGCCTTACTTTTCTTTTAAGGCTATAAGACTTTAGGAAACCTCTATTCTTGCTTTTGTCTTTCCGTTCTTTCGTTCTATTACGTGAATCCCATTGTTATCTAGGTGATACAAATTGGTATCTGACCATCTTCACTCTATTTCGGCAGATGGTTAGAACTAGGCCACAAACACTGCGCCAACCACCAAGTCCTCAAGACAAGAGCGCTGGGCCATGCCACTGGGGCTGGTAGCTCGAGAGAATTAGTGACAAGAGGCCGTGCACGAGGACGTGAAGGACGTCCTCTAGGGAAAGAGGACGAGCACCTAGCCCCCTCTGTTACTAGGGGGTGACTCCTCCACCGACTGAGGAAGTGGGTAAGAGAGGGTGAGAAGGGGAACAATAACAGTGCATAATGAAGGATTGCCACCCCAAACTACCCAGAGATGATCACTCAGGTCTTGCTGAGCTAAGCGGGTTATCTGATCAGGGTCAACGCCTCATGTTTTTCTTCTTCTTCACCAACACCGCTCCGTTCCGGATGTACAACATGCCGCTTACTAGGCTCCCCGCAATTGATGCCTCATTGGAAATAGTCACGTTTTCCCGTCTCCACAGGACCGTAATGACAAATGTCAGCATGACTTTTCAGGTAATTTCTTGAAATTGAACCCTCACATTCTTCAAGGGTGCCCAAATCTGAGGATGCCTCGATTTTTCTGGTTGACTGTCTGAGCTACTACAAACACAAGAGGGTATAGTAACAAATCAAACGATTTGGTGTTGAGTTTTTTTGACGTATCAGTTTCAGGAACGCCAAATGTGGTGGCGGTCACTTTTGAGTGTCAACCAACGGGCCCAGACCTTACTTGGGCTCATTCTCTAGCTGTTTATGGAAAAGTATATTCCCCGGACTTTGAGGGATACGGAAAAGAGATAGGTTCTGGAGCGAGAGCAAGGAGGAATGTCGTTCCTGATCTGAGGCCATTTCGCAGCATTATCCAGTTATGCCACTCGACTTTGGGTTTCAGTCCACAAGAGTCGGATTCACCGTTTTGTGAAGGGGTTGAGGTCATAATTCGGATTTCAGCTTACAGGTACGGCTACGGAAATAACCTTTCAAGAGGTGGTAGACTTCGTGATAAGATGTGGAAGGAAGTTAAGCCAGATATTCACCATGGCATGCGA
Source organism: Solanum habrochaites (assembly GCA_027704765.1). NCBI lineage: Eukaryota > Viridiplantae > Streptophyta > Magnoliopsida > Solanales > Solanaceae > Solanum > Solanum habrochaites. The sequence goes on from JAKWJA010000038.1 coordinate 56,120, forward strand.
CACAAAAGGTTTCGCAGGGGGTGAGTTTAAAGGTTCTTCTTTCTAGAGGACGGGTCAGGAGGTTACTCGTCCTTAACCAATTTAGTCTTCAACTCACAAGCTGTGTTGGGGGTTCCATCTCACCGGTCCACTTCCTGAGAGACCTATGCTTGATCCAGATAGTGTTATGATGTGGGGAGACTGACATTTATGAGGAAATGTCCAAAACATAGTTATATACCCCCATATGCTAAGGGGTAGGGGTGGTCATGGTAGAGGCTGTTTTTCGGATAACCGCGGTGGCCCGAGGTACTGGTGGTCACCAAAATGGCCGGGTCCCAGGCAAAGTTGAGCCACTACAACCAACACATGTAAGGGGCAACGGGCAGACAGTTGATAGGGGCCCATTGTTTTACGCTTTTCCCTGGGCGGTCTGAAGCGGAGGCATCATATTTGTTATCACAGTATCTTTTGGTTTGTGATTGCATGACTTCTGATTTTTGATCCTGGCTCCACAGTTTCTGATCTTCCTCATTTGCTACTGGTTTTAATTAAATTGTGAATTTGCCTTGACTGCCTATTCGTGTTTCTCTATCTACTACTCCGGTGGGTGAGTCCTGTGTAGTTGAAAAGGTTATAGGTCTTGTCTGGTGACTTTTGGAGAAATAACTCATGTAGATTTGTTTCTTAAAATGGTTTGATTTTGATGTAATCTCTGGGTATGACTTTCTTTGCTTTTCTCGAATTTGCAAATCCTTGGATTGGTTGCTAAAACGGTGAACGTTAGCCAACCTGGGCGATCCGTTAGTGTGGGATGGTGACTACACGTCCAAGACCAGTTCGTATCGTCTCTTTCTTCGTTCTTCGTGCTAAGATAATGGTTATTAGAGTGTTTTTTAGCTTTCGGGCACATACTCCGGGGAGATACTACCCAGTACCTTCAATTCAGTCGTTTCGATAGTCCCGCGAGTTGTTAGATGTGTTTCCTGCAGACCTTCCCGGTATGCCACCGAATAGAGATATTGATTTGCATCGACCTTGACCAAGTACTCGCCCCATTTCTATACCCCTTATAGAATGGCTCCGCTGAGTTAGAGAGTAAGGCCAAACTTCAAGAGTTGTTGAGCAAAGGTTTCATTAGACCAAGTGCATCCCCTTGGGGTCCTCCTGTTGGTTTGTGAAAAATAAAGATGGGAGTCTTCGGATGTGCATAACTACGTTCAACAAATAAAGTAAACTGTAAGAACAGGTATCCTCTTCCTCGCATTGCGATTTGTTCGATCAGTTACAAGGTGCTGTTGTCTTCTCAAAAATCGACTTGAGGTCTGGTTATCATCAATTGAAAATTCGGGCAGAAGATGTGCCAAAGACTGCTTTTTCGAACCAGGTATGGGCATAGAATTCTTGGTAATGTCCTTGGACTACAATGCCCCTGCTCGCTTTCATGAGCTTGATAAACGGGGTTTTAAAAGCCATATATGATCTCTTTGTGATTGTATTTATGATGATATACTGAATACTCCAAGAGTAAGAAGGAACATGAGGATCATTTGAGAATTGTGTTTGAAATGTTGAGGGATCAAAATCTTATGCCAAATTCTCCAAGTGTGAGTTTTGGCTAGATTCAGTGTCCTTCTTGGGGCACGTGGTTTCTAAGGATGGAGTGATGGTGGATCCTTTCTAGATCGAAGTATTGAAGAATTGGGTAAGACCTACTAATTGTCAGAAATAAGAAGCTTTGTTGGTTTAGCCAGTTACTACCGTCGATTTGTCAAGGGATTCTCTTCTATTGCTTCCCGATTCACGAACTTGACTAAGCAGAATGTTCCATTTGTAGTGTCGGAGTAATGTGATAAAGCTTTCAGAAACTCAAGACCATGTTGACTACCGCACCAATCCTTACCTTGCCAGTAGAGGTAAGAACTTCATTGTTATTGTATCATCCTATTCTGGTTTAAGTGCAGTACTAAAGCAAGAGAAGAATGTTATTCCTTATGCTTCGAGCAACTAAACGTGCATGAACGTAAATTATCCGACCCACGATTTTAGAGTTGGGCTGCGGTGGTGTTTTCATTAAAGCAATGGAGACACTATCTTTATGGGTTAAGTGTGAAGTGTCTACGGATCACCCGTAGTTTACAGTATTTCTTTACTCAGAGAGATTTGAATTTAGATATAGGGAGGTGGATGGAACTACTCAAGGATTATGATGTTCCCATCTTGTATCTCACCGGAAAGGCTAATGTTGTGGGGGCAGACGCCTTAAGTAAGTTTCTGATCATGGTAGTTTACCCACTTACAAGCCTCTAGACACCCATTGTCTTCTAGAGAGGTTCAGACTCTGGCTAATGACCTTATGAGGTTGAAGTAAATGAGAAGGGAGGATGGTTGGCCAGTGTGGAGGCAAGATCTTCTTTCTTGACAAGTCAAGGGGAAACAGTTTGATGACAAAACTAAGCCGAATCCCGAGATAAGGTGTTTGCGAGGAGAGGCTAAAGAAGCAATAATGGATGAGGAAGTGTTTTGAGAATTAATGGGAAGGGTATGTGTACCCGTGTTATGATTTGATCCACCCTATTTCTACCAGGACTCTTAGTTCGATATTCTAACATCCTCGTCAACCAAGATTACGTGACCAAGGCAACACTTTTGGTGGAGTAGAAGTGAAGGCGCACATTGTGGAGTTTGTTGCCCAAATGTCCAAACTGTCAACAAGTAAATGTAATACAACCAGATGGCCCCGAGGAACGAGTTCAGAAATCCCCTTCCTGAATGGAGTGGGAAGAGATTGCAATGGACTTCGTGGTTGGTCTTCCAAATACATTGGCAGTTTGACTCTCTTTGGGTAATTGTTGACAGATTACACTAAGTCTGCTCATTTCATTCCGGTTAAGGTGACTTAAAATGTGAGAAGTTAGCCAGACTCTCATCTCAGAAATTGTTGGCTTTGCATGGAGGTCAACTGTCCATCTATCAGTAGAGGTACGCAGTTTACTTCTAAGTTTGGAGAACATTGCACGTCGGAATTAGTGTACTAGGTGGACCTTAGTACTTGCATTTCATCACCCTCAAAACCGATGGACAGTCTGAGGCGAAAGCGATTCAATTATTGGAAGATAGCTTCGAGCCTGTGTGATAGAATTCGGTGGTCAATTGGTAACTTCTTACCCTTAGCGAGTTTTCGTACAATAATAGGTATCACTCAAGTATTGATATGGCTCCTTTTGAAGCGTTGTATGGGAGGAGATGTAGGTCTCCTATTGTGTTGGTTTGATGCATTCGAGGTTAGACCTTGGGGTACTGACCTTTTAGGGATTCGTTTGGAAAATGGAAATAGATTCAAGAAAAGCTTTTTAGCAGCTTAAAGTAGGCAAAAGGAGTATGCAGAGCGAAGGTTAGAACTTGGGTTCATGAGGGTGAGCAAGTCTTGCTGAAGTTTCGCCCATGAAAGGGGTGATTGCGGTTGTTTGGAAAAAGGTAAGCTAAGTCCAAGGTATATTGGAGACCCTTTGCAGTTCTGAAGCGAGTAGGGGACGTGGCTTATGAATTAGCCTTGCCTCCAGGGGCTGTCAGAGTGCATCCAGTATTCATGTGTCTCTTTCAAAGGGTACCTTGGGGATGGAAACACAATCATCGTTGGGATTCAGTTCTGCTGATGAGAACTTAGCTTATGAGGAGAGCCTGTTGCCTTTTTAGATGAGAAGTCTGCAAGTTGAGATTCGAGGAGATTGCATCCATTAAGGTGCAATGAGAATCGACCATTTTGATGAAGCTACTTGGGAGAAGAGGTTGATATGCAAGAAGATACTCACACCTGTTTACATATTCAGGTACTCCCTTTTCACTCTTGTTTTTTTCTTCTCGTGATTGTTCGAGGCACGAACGATGGGTAAATTGGTATATATTGTAACGACCTGTTTGATTCGTTTGGAGTAGCAGATTTTAATTCGATGGAAAAACAGGCGGAGTCGACGGACCCCACGACGAAACGTCATGGCACACGGACCGCCGTGGGGGTCTATTCCAAAATACTTAGATTTAAAATTTGGGTAACGAGATCGACTCTCTGAACGTCACGACAAAAATGGCAGACGGACCATCGCAGGCACGACGGCCCGTCACAGGACTTTTACTAATCAAGTTCTGTGATCGTGTGACGTACCAGCAGACGGACCGTCGCAAGCACGACGGCCCGTCACAAGAGGCCGGGTAATCCCAGACGGGGTCGATTTCTGCTAATTAAATTAAGGGGCGTTTTTGGAATATTTCCTGCTTTACTTATAAAGTAGTGGGTTAATGTTAATAAGTCTATAATTTGGGGGTTTAAACAAGAGGTAACCTTAAGTTAAGTAGTGGTTTTATTATTGCCATCTTTTATACTTAATTAGATGTAATAGGTAAAAGAAATAGGGTTTTGAATAAGAAAAAGAAAAAAGAACAGAAGATAGGAGAACGAATAGAGAGAGAGAGAAACAAAGAGGATAGCAAGGATTTTGAGAAGATAGCTTGTTGCTCGCAATCTTCGGTGGAGGTAGGTTATGGTTTTATGCTATTCGTAGTAAACTCTTAATAACGATGATATGTATGGTGTATGTTGTACACCCTTCATAGCTTATGTATGCTTTGTATAAATGTGATTATACAATTGTGATAAAATAAGCATGATGAACTATTGAATCTTAAATCTTGAGAAACCCTAATCTTCCTTGTTAACTGAGAATTGATGATGCCTTGGTATATAAAAGAGCTTGATGAACTAAAGTATATGAGAATGATATGTCCTTAGTATGAAAGAAGCTGGATGAACTAAGTAATAGATTAGGGATCGGGTGTCACGAACCGACACGAGAATTAGGATCGGGTGTCACGACCGACACGTAGAATTAGGGGATCGGGTGCAAGAACCGACACGTGAATTTAGGGGATCGGGTGTCACGACCGACACGTAGAATTAGGGGATCGGGTTTCAATTCAACCGAACTGACACTAGAATTAGGGGATCGGAGTTCACGTTCGACACATAGGGTAGTGAGTTAATTAGTTGGGATCGGAGTGTCAACGTTCCGACACATCATTAGATGGATGTAGGCCCAGGATATTGATGATCGGAGTGTTACGTGCCGAAACCCAGGGGATA